>VUQH01060650.1:0-10142 GCA_015106775.1 Etroplus canarensis | reverse complement strand
TCTGAATGCTTTATTGTGCCAAACACATTTGATTTGTTCTATAAACTCTATAGGCCCCTCTTGTTGATATATTTCTTTCTTTATTTATTTTTTGCCAGAGCAGACAGGTAGAGGAAGAGAAAAGAGAGGAAGAGAGAAGAAGAAAAGAGAGAGAGAAAAAAAAGAAGACTGTACGTTCAAAAGTCAAGCACTGCATCTATAAAGCACATACTGCAACTGAAATAAGAAAAACAGACATATGATAAGCAAACATATAATCACATACACATACACACATGAATGTGTGAGTGTGTGTGTTTGTCACAGAATGTACTTAGCACTATTTCATTTTTAAGCTTCAATATTATATAACTTCATCCCAAATGCTAAAATGTGTCCAGTATTTTAATCTGGGATGAAGGTTATCTGAATGCAAATGGGACTGAACAAGCCTATTTAAACACTGACTATTCAAAGTATGGTCAAGCCTATGGATGCACCTCCAAAGAAAAGGCTGCATATATGTTTATGTTTCTACAGCTTCTCAGCTGTTTTGATACCACCTCTATTTCTCATTTATTTAGTATGTCACTCTTTAATTTAAAAAGTGCCACAAAATAAATCCAGAATGTATAGTGCTCCTTTTCTAAGGTTTTACAACAGTGAGCTGTTAGTGAACAGATACTCTGCTTGTAAGTGTACAAAAGTGTACATCTGGGATGCTGAGGAGAAATTGTAGCAACTTATTCTATTGTAATCATTCATTCATTCATTCATTCATTCATTCATTCATTCATTCATTCGTTCATTTGTTCATCTTCTTCCACTAATCAGATAATAATAATAATAATAATAATAATAATAATAATAATAATAATAATAAGAAGAAGAAGAAGAAGAAGAAGAAGAAGAAGAAGAAGAATTTGTCTATTTGTTTATTTAATTACACTAAGGAGAAATTTATTTTTTTGTTTTTCACTGTAAAAACTGTGGAGAATAAGGAGAGATGTCACTCCATCTAGTGGGACTCAAAGTGGCCAGTACAGAGAAATCAGTTATATTTTTGCAACAAAAAAATAGGACTCATCATGTTAAGTCTTATCCTAAGTCATGGGAATACTTTCAGCAGCCAGAAGATGACACTACATCATTTTATCAGGCCATTGTGCAGGGTGGACCCACTGGTCCCAAGGTGATGTAAGTGAAAGGGTCTGTGTAAAAAAGAAGAAAAAAAACTGATTGTCACTACACATTTTAGTAATGGGTGACAGAAACGCAGACAAGATGACATTGTGGCATAGGAGCCAGGAGGAAGCCAGCAGCCACGCCAGGGGCAGGGACGGAGGGACGGATAAGCAGATGTTGTTCATCACCCATGGGTGGTGAGGGTAGACTGTGTGTGGGCTTGCATGTGCGTGTGTTTGTGTGTGTATTTGAAGAGTCACAAGGTTGAAGTATTACATGGGTGTGTATGAGTGAGCTTGTATGTAACCATGCATTTGTCTGCATGTGATAATGTGTCTGTGTGCATCACTGCATACTGCACACTATGTCGCATTGGTGTCTGTGTGTGAGTGTGTGTTCCAGGATGCACAAAGTGCTTAAGGGCGAGGCACCTACAAAAGGCATCTGGCAAGGAGAGCCAAAACAACAAAGGTAACCTTGCCTCTAGTGTTGTACACTGTGTACAGCCACTGCAGTGGTGGAGAGTGTGTGTTGGGCGCAGGTGTGAGTTTTTGTGGCTGTGGGTAGTGTGTGTAGTTTTAAGGCATCTGTGAATCTGAAACTTAAGAAGTGATGCACAGATGTAGACTACATAAAGATAAAAGTTACTGTATGTACTTCACAGAAATATTTAAGTGAATTCAATGGCAAGCCCTACATAACAGCTTAAAAGCTGGTCAAAGCTTATATTAACACTTATGAGAGGCAGCTCAAAGCAGCCCCTTTCTGTATGCAGAAATAGCTTGACAGGTCAAATGTGTAAGAGAACTGACTAATTCACAGCCTGATACACAGGTAGACTGTGTATCACGGCTGTATTTTAATTGCTTTATTGTTTTTGTATATTAGTTGTACACGTGTTGACTCATCGAGCTGAAATGAAGTGAGTGACTTGGTCAGTGGTGTTTGCCTCATAGTGAGGTATGGTGTGGGCAAGATGCATGACTGATTACTGCTGTAGTACAAGTGGATGGCAACATAATCCAAGACTTACTCCATCGCCGTCACTGTAGCAGAGCCAAGGCCAGCCCGAGGTAAAGTCAGAGTAGATTAATCTTACTCTGACATTATCTGTGCCATCTAAGCTGTGCAACGCTATGTGTGTGTTTCATAGCGTGAGTGTGAAATACCTCTAAGCAGGTCTAATAGTTGACCCAGGTGCATTTGAAGGGTCAGGAAGCATACTGGTCCTCTCACTCATTAATCAGAGATCTTGCACTCTACCACCTCTGCAGTTTGGAGGCCTCTGGGGAACTGTGTAAAGACAAATGCTTCCCCAGATCTCTGACAAGAGTCTGCAAAGACTTATAAAGAAAAAAGTATACAGTATACCACTCACAGAAAGATAAAGCATGTTATGGTGGCATAAAAAATGTGTTTGGTTTCATCTGTTTTCTTGTTCATCCCTTTCATTTTATCCACTCATGCTCTCTGGCTTCAGTTCACACAAAGACTTCTACTTGTTTTGGCATCAAAGTAAACTCCTAATAAAAAACAAAATGCTTTTGTTGATATCTGTTAACCTTCAATTAAGAAAATATGAGCCTTTAAATGGGGCAATTTTTTCTGTGGTCATAGGTGGAGATCAGACATTTTTATAGTGGAGCAATCTTTCTCCTATTTATTACCGAAGGAGCTGAAAGCTTTACTTGTTTGTTAATATGCTTTACAATGAGTAATGCCTTCATTTGATTTTGGATGGCAATCACAGTAAATTCAGTGTATGATGTGAGGTTTATGATCATCTGAAGTACATCCGAGTAAGTTTAACATGTTATAATTAACTTCAGACTCCTTTCCCAACAGACTAATGTCTCGCCACGATCATGAGTGAAATTTTGATTTCAGAGAGGTGTAACCCGCTCTAGGGACAGACCTGCTCAAGATCACAAGGCTTCAAAAAATCACTTAAGAAAAATGGTAAAAGAAACAACACCTTACATTTAACTAATTGGCCATTTCTAATTTCAAAGAACCACACTCAAGCTCTCCCCATTCATCTTTCTCTCTCCACGATTCTGACTGACAGGTGTTTCAAGATGCATGTGTGGGAAACACTCCTCCCACATCTTTTTCATGTTTTTCCTTGAACATTTTTCCAGTTGGTGTTAGAAAAAAAGTATGTATATATATCTTAACCATCTGAACTTATCTTTCCATCAAATATCCTGCAGGAGGAGTGCTGGTGGTAGAGCGTGTGCAGGTGGGGAGGTTATCAAACTCTTGGCGTGAGGCAGTGTTCAACACAGTCAAACTACCCTGATGCCCTGTGTAGCAATTTGTCAAAATGAATTGTGGTCAAGAATCTTATTAATAATTTCAAAGGGGGAAAAAAGAAGTCACTGCGATCTTGTGTTTCTACTTGTCTATCTCTGTCTTACTCCCATCTCTCATCTGTTGTTTTTCTTGTGCGACTGAATAAAATCTGAAATGCAGGAATCTGTTTAGAAATGAAGCTTTCACTTGAACTTATGTATTATGCTTCCTTTAAAATAAAAACATAGTGTGTTTTGTCTGTTATCAAAATATATACAAATTCAATTAGTCGGTATTTTTTCTGTCTCACTTTCTATCTGTTTCTACTGTTGCCAGATCTCTGTTGTGGTTTTAAAACACTTCTTAGTGAAATGTGTTGAATTCCCTTGCAGGCTAACAGCACCATCCCAGCTGCAGAGCTTTGATAAATAGTGGGCCAGGTGCTGCTCCAATTTGTCTTCATCATTAATTTCACTGGGCTGTAACCTATCTGTCATTGAGAAGAACCCCTAAGCAGAAGTTTTGATGTGTTCACGTATATACTTAAACAGCTTGCACTTGACTAAACCCTACGTTAATCGAAAGGGCCTGAGCTGTTTGAGAGAAAAGTGAACTAGAAACACCTTTCCCCCCATTTTAGTTATTTTTTGAGAATTTTTGAGTTATATCTCCACAATCGGGGTTTGGTCACCTCAAGTACTTTCATTTTACAGTAATAGAGGGAAGCTAGTTGACAGCATTGTGTTACTTGAATGGAAAATTGATGCATCTTCATCACTAACTTGCAACAATGATTGTATTCATCTGAGCAAGAGAATGCTATGCTGTAATGTTCTGTGTGTGTGGTCTGTGAGAAAGTATACACTGTTTTGTGTGTATTTAAAACCTGACTTGCAGGATTTCCAGGCTATGCTGGCAAGCACGCTAACTTTGATGTTCAAAGCTACTGAGTGATCCATTACACTGTCAACTCTGAATGTGTTTGTGGTGGGTGGAGGCCTGCAAGTGTTAAGGGGTGAATTAAGGTAATGGCAATTCAGGTGCTTATAATGTAGCAGATGCACTACACATGCTTGCGGTGTTTGGGTGTGTTTATGTGTATGGTGCTTGTGTATCACATCAAAGATGTGGTTTGTGAGGAAGAACAGGAGGAGGTCAGGGAGGACAACAGGATGGTAAATGATTGGTGTCACAAGCATTCACATGCACACATAAACACTATTTAATAAATGTCTGCGGAAACACTTTTGGGTGGCTAGAACTCTATATTATTGTTCCTTGCCCGCTGATTTTTACAAACTTAATTTCTGAGGTTGCAAATGTGCATTTTTTATTCACGTCCATTCAGTGCACATTCAAACAATGTCCTTCTCCATCTGCATTGCAAACCACAAATATAGTCATTAACAGTTGAGAACCAGCAGAAAGGCAAAATGGCAAAAATAAAGGGAGGTGGGATGGCCTTTAGGATGTTCTTAGGCTAAATTATATGAACCTGGGCTGTACAAAGAACATGTAATGTAAATCATCCACACTATTACTATGATCTGTAACAAAGCTTATTAATGGGCTTATCAATTAACATTTAAACAATTTACACATTAAACCTGAAGGGAAGATTTGTCTCATTTTGAACTTTGGCCTGCTTAAATGATTTTCTGTAAATGTCCTATAACTACTCAAAGAAAATAAGGCCAACAACATACAGAGATATCAGTTATACATTATACATGCAAACCTTATCAAAGAAGCCATGTGGCTATATCCAGGATAATGAACATAAACAAAAGCATTCTTCCACCATTTGGTTAATCAGGCCTGACGGTTAATGAAGTTTTAATTTACACCTAATCAGATCTTGTAAAGCATGCCCAGTCGCCTAGGACTGTATGAGGAAGCAGCGGGTCCAAGAGACTGGCTCTTCAGAGACCACCACTCCACTCTCATTAATGTTCAAAGATCTCTGTTCTTCTTTCTTGGCACAGGGATCTTCAGATGTGTGCTCTGAGCAAGTCAGCGTGTAATCTAAATGTTATTTTTATGTCAGATCTTCTTTGTTATATCATTAACAAATGGCGTTGACAGACAAATGGGGAAAAAGAGGGGGTACATGCAGAGCCATCAGTTGGATTTGGAATGTCAACTGTTTGCACTCCAACCAGATGGGATACCAATATTTTATATGTTATGTTCCACACATTATTCTCCTGATGTTTAACTGCTGGTGCATAACGATCAAATATGTTAAAGTACAACAAATAATAGCGTGTAGGTAAAATGTATAAATGTTTAACAATGTCATGTAAGCAAAGTAAATAAGTTTACACAGAATAAACTAAGTGACAAACTGCCAGCTCATGTATTTATTGCAATTTCTTCTCTCTCCCTTTTAATTAGGTTTGTCTTAATTATTTGTAGTAAACTTCACTTGTATGTTACATAATCACCACTTAAACAATAATCATTTTCTTTATGGCATGCAAAATTTCCCACTCACAAGCAATGTCATTATACTTGAAACCCAAATGTCTCTTTTATCTATATTTACCATCATTTTAGTATTATATAATACACCATGTTAATGAATTTTATGGATTCTTCAAATTAACTTGCATCTTCACTTCAGCAATCCACTTTAAATAATTGTTTGTTATGTGAAACATATTGCAGAATTGAAAAGTTTTAATACTTGACTTAAATATCTTTATTTTTTGTAATCATTGTTTGACAGTTTTTATTTTCACCAACTTCTAAAGCATTTGTAGGACATACAGTGGGAATAAAGAAAAGAAATAGGTAATTCAGGGCAATATTATCCACCCAAAGCACAGAGCCTAGTCTCTTCTTGCTGTTTTCTCCCATTCAAAATTACTTTTAAACACTGCTATGTGTCTATATTCATTTTTCTGTTTGACACAAGCACACATCAGTGACCTGCACATTAATTACCACAGCTAGTGCAACTTTTCTGAAAATACTTTTGATACAACATTTGCTTGGAGTAACAATAGTGGCTTATTAAAGAGGTTTCTTCTCTAGCGACCATAAGGCAATTCTGAATTAGATTTGTTTTTAGTTGGCACATTTAGCATATTAGAGTGTGGTACTGACAACTTGACAGCCAAATAACAAATTTGTGGCAAAGAAAAGTATGGTAAAGCCATTTCACTTGAGCTTGTACTAATGTGTTTTTAATTAAAGTGTTCTCATACATCTTTTTTTCAACAACTTTTTGTGCATAAATGTGAAAATGTCAGAATGAAAGTCCAAAAGAGATATTTTATAATATTATTATTATCATAAGTGTTTTGACAGTAAAGCACAGTTGTTGTTTTTTGTTTTGTTTTGTTTTTTTTTTTAATACTGTATAGCCTGGTACGCCTACAAAGCATCTTCTTTTGAATATGTCCATGTGGGTATTACTTTACGATTTATATCTATTTGCATAACTAGACAGGATTCATTTGAATAATAGAAAATAAAGAATTAAAAAATGTTTAAACACCCATGCCTTGCATAAATGCCAAAACTTACATATAGCAAATTGTTCAGTAATGATAAAATTATTATTTAGTCCCAACATATGTCTTCTGCTTTACATATATTACTACCTCCTGCCAAGTTTTGACAGATAACCTGTTGCTTACATAAGAATGTTTTTAAACCATAACACACTAAGGAAGGCTGATTGTAGTTACTGGATGACAAAGTATGGTGGTGAAGTCTCCTTTATCAACCTCTTAAAAGCAGTTATAGTCATGAATATTATATCTTGCAAATACCACTTTAAAAAATTGCTGTTATGGAAAATTATTTTAAAATAGAAGTGCTTCTCTAGTGAATATGCATTCCAGTCTCTAAAACAACCCCCTCCCTCAACCCAGTCACCTATACTTGAATAACAGTGCGTATGTTTCCTTGATATTCAATCCGCTCTGTGGTCTCTTGCTGATTTTTGGTCTCTTCTCAGATGTGATTCAGAGTATCATGTAAGTCATGCCTCTCATAGGCCAAATGTCAAAACTGCATACTTTCTCATGAGAGGGAGAACTCAATCTGTGTATAGTGTGAAATCTATGATATGTCATAGCAGTTCTATCAGCTGTGCCATTCATTCACATGCTGTATTGTTGACTCAAAATAAAGACAGCTTAGTTTCACTCTTCATAAAGAGAGGAGGGAGAGCAGCTAGATCAGATTCCGGTTAAAATACTGTCAAATGAAAAATGTCCCCAAAGAATGTCATAGTTTTGATCTGTGAGATGTACACTGGTGGAGGAGAATTATCATAAAATGAACTGAAATACAATAAAGATGCCTTGTCATTAAGATGCAGGTGAACATGTTTTTTTTTTCTTTTTTGCTACAACAACAACATCTTGTATGTTTCTCACTTTTATTAAACTCTTTAAAGAGTTGGTACACAGTTTTATGTCAAGTCTATCATTCCTGCTGTCCCGTTATCAGGAAAACAACCCATAAAAATAAAAAAAGCCATACCTGCTTTTATGTTGTCCTTTCCAAAGTCATCTCATCATGATTTCAGCTCAGCAGCTATTTTTCAATTGTGCCTGGAAGTACAGTTCTGTTCCCACACATTAATGCTTCTGCAATGCCACAACAACTTAATTTTCAGTTGTAGAAACTGAAGAAATTGAAGGAAGCCACATCCCGCTACTAGGGTTGTTGGTGAGTGAAGATTGTATTGATATGGCCAAAAACCTCATGTGCTGGCAAATGATGGCACGCGGCCCAGTCCTGGTCATTTCTGCTGAAGGTTGTCCCTCATCAGCACATGAAATTATAGTAGAATTTAGCCTTATTTTTGCTGTTTTGTTTTCAGTCATGTTTTTTTTAGTTTATATAAAAGAAGCTGGTTAGGTTTTCAGAATGAGAACACTTTAATAATCCCAGGGAGAAAGTTGTATTGGGAAAAGATCATATTTTTGGAAGTGAACAGAATGAACACCACACTGGGGTGGGACTTGTGACTTTGGTGGGTACCAGGTTGCCATTTTAATATATAGATAAAAAATAACAACAATTACTTTTACATTTTATTATGTAAATCGCCTTCCCTTGTTTGCCTTTATCATCCTGTAATAGTATTTCTGTGCAAAAATATAAGATTGATAATTACTGCATGCATCATATCAGTTAGTAATTAAAACAAAATGACATTTATTACGTGAGCTGGAACAAAAAGAAAGCATAAATTAGGACTTATAAGTAATCCAAGTATGTAAATTAAAACTAGAATGAATTAGACAATATTAGAAGTTAGGAAGGAGAAGCAATTTTAACTTTTGGGCCTTCAGCGGTTAAATAATCAGAAACATAAAATGCCAATATGTTCAGTCTTTCCAACCGAAAGCACTTTTGGATTCAGCTTTTGATAATAAACATAGCTTTAGGAGAATTGAGTGTTGCATCTATCTTTCTCTCTTTCTCGCTCTCTCAATTTCTGTTCATTCAAACAGAAGTAACAGCAACTGCCAGCAACACATTTTGACATCTGCTGATGGTGGCAGTAATTCATGACAAACATTCACACTGCCTGTCTACATCCACATTTGACACAAATGTGTAGCCATCATCACCGCTTCCACAAAATAGATACAGCCCGGTAAGCCGCAAATCCTATTTTTGACCACAGCCGATAATTCTTGCAAAAACCAGAGAGTCAATATTTTATCACAGGGGTACAGCAAACACATGCAGATGCATTGTTGATATGTTTTCTTCTTAAATATTGATTCCTAAGCCACTCTGCAGCCATCTGGTCTGTGGAGTATATTCTGTATGTGACACACAGACATAGAGTGTGCAGACACAAAATTCTATCTCTCACAAACTTTCAAACACTCACACAAATTTTCACACAAATAGTAGTTTCTATGATTTCAAGTGACACTTCCTTGACTAACATCCACTCAACTCCAACTGTTGTCCCAACTATTTTATCATATATCAGAATAAACAATTCTCAATCCTCATAAACCTGACTTAAGCTAATATTTGGCCATACTCCAACCTTACAACATAGCTTCACCTTAAAATTAAAGTTATATTGATGATATCCAATGGCACAATGATGCATAATGACAAAGACAAATTAACAAGGACATGAATGTGAAGATGATCGTTTTTTTCCTGTCTGCTCTGTCAGCTTCTTGTGTATCTTCTAAAAAAACACACAAGGGCAGACGCCCTTGCCCTTGCCTCTCATGTCCTTGCTTTGAGAGAAACAGACTTCTTTTCAAAAATGAGTAACAAAACACATGAAAGGACATCCAATTTGTTTTGTTCAGGATATCAAATGTAATTTTACGTGTTTGCTCTAAACCTCAGTCATGTTGCCTGCAACAATGGCCTTGTTCCACTCATTCCCCTCTTTCTCCATATAGCACCACTGAAGTGCTTTTGGACAGCTTCAAGCTGCAAATGTTGCTACAGCACCTCCTTCCTCCTGTACAAGCACTTTATTCGTCAGCGTAATTGTATTAGAATGCACCTCCAATCCTCTGTAACAGAAAGATGTAAGCCGCTTCGCTTGCTTGTGGAGGGATCAACAGTCTGTCCTTTAAAAGCCTTGCAAAGCCATGTGTGTGTGTGTGTGTGTGTGTGTGTGTGTGTGTGTGTGTGTGTGTGTGTGTGTGTGTGTGTGTATATATACTATGTGT
>VUQH01060638.1:9428-22711 GCA_015106775.1 Etroplus canarensis | reverse complement strand
ATTGGGTATTGGCGATGGACTCAAGCAGTTGAACACATTGAAAGGAAAAGTAACTGGCTTAACGTGGAAATACAAAATCTAATCAACCCAAATATCATCCTCCAAAAACTCTCATTTTATTTGGAAAACAAACGAACAAATCATCAGTTTAAAGCAACACAGGGAGCGTGCTTCTGGATCCTCAGAGTATTTGATAGTTTGTCAGATTGGAGCATCTCTACATTCAAACGCCATCTTGCTGGGGGTTTATTATTTAAACATGACTGTAAAATGTCAGCTTTACTGTTCTATTCACAAAATACAACATGACAAAAAAAAAAACCCTTTTGTTTCTCATTTTGTGCCACACGACCACTTTCCATTTTTTTTTTCATTAGGAGTTTTCATCATCTTACAACCACGTTCTTAAAGCAACATGTTGTCGGTCTCGTGTCACCGTTTCTCGTGTGAATGCCCCTCTCGGGAGGTGAAGCGTGGCTGGTTCAGGAGAGCGGCCTCTTTGTTATGTCCTGTTCCGTCAGGTAGTAGTTCAAGTATCCTCCCAGAGCACCGACTGCCACCGCCGTCATGTGACTGGAACAGCCGTCTGGCAAAGGGGAAATGACAGCAGAACAGAGAGTATTACGTTAAAAAAAAAAAACACTGGGTCAGTGAACTGAAATCCACTGAGAAGTTGAGGAAGCCCACAAACAGTCACATCCAGGAAAATGGCCCAACATTTATGACTGACCCTGACCTATGGTGCTGAGCAAAAGTCTTGGGCCACCCCTCATTTCTTTCTGCTTTGCTTCCAAGGAGCCAGATTGTCTTATCATTTTTTTTTTAAAGTTGTCTTGAGCAATAGTTCTCTCTGCTTTGTCACTCATTTTCAGTCCAGTCCTTGTTCTATTTTTGGCAGAATATATATTTTTTCTGTTTTAAGCCACTTAACACTGACTTATGAATCATTAAAGCAGAAAAAAAGCATCAATATGTATGGAAGTCAGGAGAAAGGGACAATCATGAGTGTCTGCAGCCACCTGTACAACACGGTGGAGGCTCTGTCATGGTTTGGGCTGCATTTCAGCCAGTGGTGTTGAGGATCTTGTCAAAATTCATGGAATTATTAACGCAGAAAAGTAATGTCAGATTTTGATCTACCTTGCAAAACCATCTGGAAAGTGTCTGATTGGCAACAGCTTCACTCTTCAGCTTGATAATGATCCCAAGCACACTGCCAATGCAGTGAAAGCCTACCTGGATAGAACAACACACACTGGAACCCTATCATCTTGAAGACTAGTTAAAGAAGTGACAAAGCTTGGCTTAGAGAGTTCAGGCTGTGTTGCTCTTACCAAATACTGACTTTCAAGCTAGTGAAAATTGTACAAACTTTGATTTTGCCGCATGTACTGTATTTCCATTTTTGTTTGCGCATGATTCAATAAATCATTGCACCTAGTTTCTATTGTTCACGTAAAATATAAAGAAATTAAGGAGGCTTACAACTTTTGAACAGTACTGTAGCTTAAGACTTTATTATGCCATAAATAAACCTAATGATGGTATTTATATATAAATGGCAAGGGGGCACATGTAAACACGTATGAACATCAAAATCCAGACTGATACTTCTAGGAGTAGCGATTCTTGTGAAAAAAACAATTGTTCAAAAAAGGACAAATGTGATTGTGACCACAGTCTGGATGAACACCCATAAGGTGATCATCGAGTTTTACTAAAATCTGACCAATACTCTAGGAGGAGTAGCAATTCTTGTGAAGACTATTAATGTCGATGCATCAGAGGCCAAAACAGAAGCTCCTGAACCTCTACATTCACCACTTCCTCTATTGCAACTCCAGTTTTCATTTGACCGCCACTGCCTTCTTAATATCAACTTTTTACTGTAGAGATTTCCTCCAAACCTATGAAATGAGGCTGCAAAATGGCCTCAAGTAATGCTTTCGTTTAGTGGTTGAAGGTGAGCTGATGTGATTCTGTTGCGTAAGAACACCACAAACTGACCTGGAAGTATCTTCTCCCTCCTCTTCACTCTTCTGTGAGGCTGCAGCTGTGCCAGGAGCTCGTCTCCAATGATCTGAGAGATGATGCTCCCTGAGGAAATCAACAGCATAGAAAATAAACTGCCCATCTAGTCATTCAAAATAAGAAGTTGATCATTTATTCTTTTGTAATTCAAATGAACACGAGGACAGGGAATCTCATGTCTGTTTTCTTGAAAACTGATGTCCTTGAAAATAAATACTGACATTTCTAGAAGAGGTATTTGGATCTTTTAATTAGGTTAATATACCAATACAGTAATGTATATATACAGTCAATACAGAAAGTGAGCACACCCCTGTTAAAAAAACAGGTGATAAATGATAAATTCAGTTTTTTTCACCTTTAACTTGGCCTATAACCTGTAGAGTTCAATTGAAAAAGAAATAACACTGTTATGAGGAAAATATTTTAAAAAATCAAAATTAAAAATGCACAATAAGCTGGTTACATAATTGTGCACACCCTAAAACTAATGCTTTGTTGAAGCAACTTTTACTTTAATCACAGCAGTCTTTTTGGGTACACACCTGCCATCAGTTAAACGTGACTCTGATCAACCCCAAATAAAGTTCAGCTGCCCTTATAGGACTTTCCTTACAGTTGCTCAGTTCCATCCTACAGTAAAAGTTACGGTTTACAGAGAGCTGACAAAGCATCAAAAGGATCTTATTGTTCAAAGGTATCAGTGAGGAGAAGGGCACAAAGAAATTCCCACAGTATTACATATACCATGGAACACAGTGGAGAAAATATGGAACCACAGCGACATTACTGAGAACTGGACATCCCTCCAAAAGATGAAATGTAAACTGAAAAGAAGGGATGAAACCTGATCAGGAAGGCTGCCAAGAGGCCTACAGCATGACTGAAGGAGCTGCAGGAATGTTTGGCAAGCAATGGTTGTGAGGTGCATGTGTCAACAATCTTCTGTATTCTCCACAAGTCTGGACTATGAGTAGAGTTGCAAGGTGGAAGCCTTTTCTTACCAAGAAAAACATCCAGGCCCAGCTAAATAAAGTAAAAATAAATAAACAAATATCTAGGAAGGAAGAAATTTCATCAACTGACTGGTGGGATCCTAATACAGTACCGCGTTCGAATTCATCGAACACTTTAGATCGACCCATTCTTCCACAAATATTTGTAAATGGCCAAGTGCTTAAAACACCTATGGCAATACGACTGAATTAAACATCTCTGTTCAGTGGTTCAGGGGTGTGGCAAAATACTTTTGTCTATATTTGGAAACATTTGTTTATGTAAAATGTAACAAGAAGAAAACAAAAATCACTTTGTAAGATCTAAGCAAAAAAGGCTTCATCAGTGTTAACTGCTGTGTCTAAAATCTGCTAAACTTAATTCATTTAATAATTCAAGACTTTTGATGTTTAATATGATGTCCTCCAATGGCGTGTTCTAGGTTTTCATGAAACTATAGGCTGTGTTACTGATATATCACTGCCGTGCACATAATACAGAACTTATCGTTTCTACTTCTAGACGCCCCGATTCTTTGACTGTGGTCTCACTCATTCTCCTGGGAATCTTTGTTCTAAACAAAAATGAACAGAACAGCTGAAATTTTACTCCCTGTCGTTCTATGCTCGTCTGTCCAAAGAATTATGACACAAACCTGAAGACTGGCCGTAAGATTCTGCTAATACATAAATGGCTAATACATAAAATCCTAAATCACATCAACCCATTGCTTGCATCGATGAGATAACGACTAAAAGCACACATGGCCGTTTGTTGTACTGGTTTTGTGATACTCACTGTCTCTCCCAAAGCAACCCACTTCCTCATCCTGAAGCCTCAAGATGTGCTGCAGCCAGTCAGCTTTGTGGAAATCAGAGAATCCGGCCAATCCGCAAATCAGGACTGTCAACACAGAGGGGTGCCCATGTCAGTCAGGAACACTTTTATTTACAGGTGGCTGCACATTCAAATCTCCCACTGTACAGTGGATATAAAAAGTGAACAGGGGTTAGAGGTCACCACAAAGGTGGAACCGCTTTGAAATGATTTTACATCATAAAAACCTGGTGTTTCAACAGGGGTGTGTTCACTTTCTGATCCACTGTAGGTGTCTGAGTACAAATGTGTCAAAACTCACTGTTTTCAATGAAGATGTCTGCAGTCTGTTCAGTTAGACCGTCTTTGATGATGTCCTGGTTGGTCTTCATCATGTTGGAGCAGAAGATCCGCTCATAGTTTTGTTCCGTCATGTTGGCTCTGGATTCTCGTGTGTCGCCTTTGAGCAGGTTCGTGCAGCCTTTCTAAAATGAAGCATTCGGCATCTGGTCTTACTGTCAGTGTTACAAATTCCCTTCATAATGAAAATGCACTTTAGATAAATTATCTCTGACATTTTTCCATCATAAAGGGTTAGTGGCAGACCCCAAGGCTACATTTTTGGTCTTCTACTGGTTTACAATCTTCCATTAAAGTGAGCCAGCTCATTTCCAGCGTCATAAATTTATTCTTGGACTCTACTACAGTAGCTTTGCATGATTCACAGTTCAAAACAATCCTTATTTATCTTATACTGGGCCTTGGTGCAGCCCTTAAGTTCATCCTCTTGTCTGAAAAAAGCTGTTTTAGCTTCCTTATAATTTTATTTAGGCCCCTGTGTTAACAAAAGGTGGTTTTGGCTCACTATGATCATAGCTAAAGCTGTCATGTGGATTTCCCCCGGTCTATGACATCACACATAATCAAGCAGAGAAAAAACTGCCTACAGTAGTGTTTAGAGCACTGAAACCTGAGCTTTTAATTTTTAATTTTTATTTTATTGACTTTATCACCTGAAAAGTTGATTTTTCTTGCTTATTGTGATTTTTTGCAAAAGTTAAATGGCTACTTTTTGTTCTGTGAGTTTTGTAAAGTCAAATTTTACAAGTCTGCAAGTGGGTTTTCTTTACTCTATACTCTTGGCAATGGAGAAGCTTCACCAGCTGATTCCACTGACAGTTCTACTGCCTGGATCGTGGCCTGTAATCCCAGAGGAGTTACAGTGGACACAATGGGATTTCAGAGCTGGAGCTGTTCCAGCAGCCATTGTGCTAGATGTGAGGTATTTGGATAATATGAACAAGCTCAGTGAGCGAATTAAAACCAGAGGGAACGCAGCTAGTATAGTTTGATGTGCTTCATAGAGTGCTGCAGGGACCCACAGTTACCCACAGTACCCAGCTGCAGGACTTCTCAGCAGACAACAACGTTAAGCTGCGCAGTAGGGGGACAAATGGAGGGATTCCAATAGTTGTGATTGAAATGTGGTGTAATCTTGAATATGTTACTCTGATGGAATATTTTTGTACCTGAACGTTGAACTGCTAGCTGTAGGATGCATCCATGTTACCTGCCAAGGGAATCCAGCCTGATCAAAGCCTAGAAACTGTTTGTATTTGTCCAAAATTCTTGTCAGTTTTTCTTTTCAATTTAAAAAGTATGCCAAATATACTATTGATAGTTCCCATTAGCTGCCTACTCTTCAGTTACTGTTGGTCCACTGATGCAGAGGGGCTAGCTCCTCTATTTTCTTTAGACAACACAAGAAGGATATCAACAAATAAAAAGCTGTTTATGGTTTAGGTTTACATCGACCATAAGACAATGGAGATAAAGAGTCAAATAATGTAAAATAACATGACACCGTAAACTGGTTTTCCTTCTGTCCCCCACAGCTGGCACCACTGGATAGACTGACAATTGTCCATGAATAACTCCGATACTTAGAAAAATATTTTTTTAAAACTACTGATTGTCAGACAAGTTGGATTTCAGGACAACCAGCAGCAATCAAGTCCTCCCTTTCTCCTGCTGATCTTCCAAAAGCAAAATACTTCTTTTGATGGTTTTATGTATTGTTCACATCTATGGTTGCACATCTCACCATTTTTCCAATCATGAAGTAGAGCAGCTGGT
The DNA here is from genome assembly GCA_015106775.1 of Etroplus canarensis. Classification (NCBI taxonomy): domain Eukaryota; kingdom Metazoa; phylum Chordata; class Actinopteri; order Cichliformes; family Cichlidae; genus Etroplus; species Etroplus canarensis. Next base: position 16,732 of record VUQH01060638.1, on the reverse strand, counting down.
GGGACAGAGAGTAGTGTGGACAACCAAAACGGGTCATGGTGTCCCGACAGGGCTTGGTGACGATGCAGGGCGTCCCGTTCATCTTCCTGTCCAGACAAACACATACAGGACTCGGACAGCTGACGTGTATTTCCATATTTTCAGTTAATTATATAGTAGTAAAAAGAACAAGACTACATTTTAAAACTGTTAAGTCAAACCAACAGTCAAAATGATTTGAGATAAAACAAAAAACTAGATTATGTAGTATCTCATCTGGCTCATCCATCACAATTCACAAGTTATTATACTGTGTGAAGTACAGTATAGTGAAGTACATAAAGAAAATGATACATTTTCTTGTCATTGCTTGCCTGAATTACACAAAATAATGAGAATTCATATCAAGAGAAGAGACGTCAATGAGACTCCCAAGCAGCCATATCCAGGACTATTAATATTGTTCATCAAAAAATTAAAGTGTTTGACTTCAGAAGTATTATAAATAAATGTTCAGTAGTAAACATGCCATGATGTATTGTTTGGAGATGGTGGCACTGATGAAAAGACAGGAGGCAGACCTGGAGGTGGCAGAATTGATGTTGAGATTTTCCTTGGGAGTGACCAGAATGGACAGGATTAGAAATGAGTCCATCAGAGGGACAGCTCATGTTGAGAAGTCAGAAAAGCAAGGCTGAGATGGTTGGACATGTTCAGAGGAGAGATGGTGGATATATCGATCAAAGGAATACCACAGAGAAGATCCATGGATGTAGTGAAGGAGGACATTCAGAGGGCTGATGTGAGGGAAGAGGATGCAAGGAATAGGTTGAGATGGAGGCAGACGATCCGCTGTGGCGATCCCTAACGAGCACAGCCGAAAGAAGAAGAAGAAGAGTAAACATGGCCATAATGAGCATGAAAACATGTAGATGCATCAGCATGTCATAGCTTAACTGTGATATGATGACCCCAAGCATGCCTTCCTAATGTGCAAGTCAACCAGTAGGACCACTCCTTCCATAATCATGACCAATAAGATCATGAGCATAACCATCTAACAGGATATGAGTGGTATGCAACATGTGTGGCAAAGCGATCACCTGAATAGGTCAGCCATCTACAAGAAGACGACCGTCGAAAATCCTCTTCTTCTTCGTCCTCTGGCCAAAATCAGTTTTTTTTTAATAAAAATCAGCCCCTTTTTAACCCTAAAAATGTGCTGGGGATTTGGTGTAATTATTTAACTCTGTATAACATCTGCAAGCCCTCACAATCCAAAGGTAGGACTTTCTGTATCTACCCAGAGACAACGTCCAGACAGAAAGAAAACCTTTTAATACGGGACAGTTTGGACTGACTGTAGGTTCATACCAGGTTCCCAGTAGTAGTGTCAGACATTTGTCGCTGAGCTGCTCGTCGTAACACTCGGTGGTCATAGTGGAGGGATAAACCAGGCTGGGATCTGTGGAGCACCACTCCCGAGGAATCAGCCAGAAACTCCATGAGAGTAGGGGCTCAAACTCTGAGAGGGGGATGGAAGAAACGGACTGCGTTAAAAGCCACCAGAACATCAGGGATTGTCAACAAACTACGACTTATGTAGCTGAAACCTTTCTGTGCAGCACCTGCCTGCCCGTTTCACTGGACATCACAGCACATTTTCATATTCATCTTTATTATCCCACATTGCTGATTAAAGTTAATAATTTAATACAAATTTAACTGACAAAATGGAATGGGTAATGAATGAAAATATCAAATCGTCTCATTTGAAACGCTGAAACTTGTAGCTTTTTTGTCAGTTTTGCTTTGTCCTATAACATGAATCAAGCATTTAGCCATGCTGTTGCCTAGACCAACATTTGTGAAAGAATGAGTCGTTCAAACGAGCTCAATGAATTCGAGCATGGCTCTGTAATAGGATGCTACCAGTCCAAAGTTTGTAAAATGTTTACCCTCCTACATATTTCAGTTCAACTTTTCAACTATACACTTTGTGCACAATTATTAGGCAAGTGAGTATTTTGACCATATGGTCATTTTTATGCATACTGTCCAACTCCAAGATGTATAAACTTGAATGCCTGTTGTATTTAAACATACGAGGTGAGGTGCATTTGTGTAATGAGGGAGGCTGTGGCCTTAGGAGATCAACAACCTATATCAGGTGTGCACAATTATTAGGCAGCTTCTTTTCCTCAGGCAAAATGGGCCAGAAAAGAGATCAAACAGACTCCGAAAAGTCAAAAATTATAAAACATCTTTCAAAGGGATGCAACATTAGCCACAGAACCATCAAACGTTTTGTTGCAAATACCCAAAAGGGTCGCAAGAAATGTGTTGAGAGAAAAAGACGCAAATGAACTGCCAAAGATTTGAGAAGAATCAAACATGAAGCTACCAGGAACCCAATTATCCTCCAGTGCTGTCATATTTCAGAACTGCAACCTACCTGTAGTGTTCAGAAGTACAAGGTGTTCAGTGCTCAGAGACATGGCCCAGGTAAGAAAGGCTGAAACCCGACCACCACTGAACAACACACATAAGTTGACACACCAAGACTGGGCCAAGAAATATGTAAAGACAGATTTTTCAAAGGTTTTATGCACTGATGAGATGAGAGGGACTCTTGATGGACCAGATGGATGGGCCCGTGGCTGAATCAGCAATGGAGATAGAGCTCCATTCCGACTCAGACACAAGCAAGGTGGAGGTGGGGTACTGGTATGGGCTGGAATTATTAAAGATGAGCTTGTTGGACCTTTTCAGGTTGAAGATGGACTCAAACTCAACTCTCTTCATGCAGTGGTCCAGGAAAAAGTCTGCATCTTTCAAGAAGACCGTGATTTTTAATGCAGGACAATGCTCCATCTCATGCATCAAAGTCTTCCACTGCGTGGCTAGCCAGTAAAGGCCTTAAAGATGAAAGAATAAAGACATGGCCCCCTTCCTCACCTGACCTAAACCTTATTGAGAACTTGTGGGCTCCTCTTAAACATGAGATGTACAGTGAAGGAAAACAGTACAGCTCTCTGAACAGAGTCTGTGGTTGCTGCTGCACAAGTTGATGGTCAACAGATCAACAAACTGACAGACTTGATGGATGGAAGACTTTTGCGTGTTATTGAAAAGAAGGGTGGCTATATTGGTCACCGATTTATTTTTTGAAATGTCACAAATGTTTATTCTCACTTTAACAGATAAAAATAAACAAGTGAGATAGGAATGCCTTTTTTTCTTTGAGTTGCCTAATAATTCTGCACACTAATAGTTGCCTAATTATTGTACACACGCAGATATTCTCATACAAAAGCCAAAACCTCACTTTGACTTCCTTAAATATTCAGGTTTGAGGTTTACTAATATTTTGGATTGACCAAGAGCTCTGTTGTCGTTAAATAATAAAACTAATCCTCAAAAATGCACCTTGCCTAATAATGGTGCAGTGTGGTGTTTTGCTGTGTGCTGAAGACATTCCTGTGTGAGATCAAAAGATGAATATGAGATTCAGCTTTTATTCCATCTGAATATGTTAACCAGAACAGTTCAAACCACCCAGTTTTTCAAGTGTGCAAACGTATTCGATCAGAATGTTTGCAACTAAATTAAAGTAAAAAATACTTCATATTTGACTGCATATCCTGCATAAACTGCATCCAGCCTGTGACCCACCAGATTCCCTGTTTCTGCATTAGTTCTGCCTTTTACCACAGCATCTCTCTGTTATGTGGGGTTTCTCCCTTCACATGCATGTTCAGTTGGGTTATGAGCTGCTGATTGACTCGGTCAGTCCAAAACCTTCGCTGAGGTGGCACTGTGTTCTGGCTCTTGTCTTGCTGTTCCTGTTCCAGCAGCAGCCAGCAAGCCCAATCTGTGACACAACCTGTGCTTCAGTCTGTATGTTTAGGATCATGAGCAGATCCCTTCTTTCTCCACACTTTGGCAGAGATTCATCTTTGTCTCACCAGCCTATAAAACTTTTTTGGTGGCTCATCTTTGTCATTTTTACAAATTCCATTCTAGCCGTTTGATTTTTACTGCATCTTGCATTATGGGCTCTATATTGTTGTTCTTTTAGTCTCCTTCAGACAGTGGGAGATATCCATGATGTTACAGGCTGCTGTTTTGGGGTTTTTCTTCACCAACTGTCTGTCATCAGTTGCTGTTTTTGTTGGATGACCGGTTCGGTGCCCGTTTCACAGCACACCTGTAGTTTCCTTCTTTTTCAGGTTCTGGCTATGACCAGTGTTCTTTGATTTCCCTCTTTTCTCAGCCTTAAGAGAGTAAACGGTAAACGGACTGGTGCGCTGGTTCACTGACTTGCAAGGCATGTAGACTTGAGAAGCCAGGGATCGAACTGCCAACCTTCCTGCTGGAAGGCGACCCGCTCAACCACCTGAGTCACAGCCGCCTAGCATGGCATGCTTTTTCTCCCACAGACAGCTCTCTGGTCTTCATGGTGGTCTACCCTCTGTAACTACGAATGCAGTTTTCACGGGTGAAAGCCAAAGCTCAGACTGAGAGTAGATATCCATGGCTACGGAATGATTAATATATGACACACCTGGGTAACAACAAACACACGCTGCTTGTCATGTCTCAATACTTACACTCACTTGAAAAACTGGGGGGGTTTGATACAAAATGTGTTCCATGTCGTTTAACACACACCAGGGAACGAACCTCAAACTCATCGCATGCATCCGGAGCAATTTGGGGTTCGCCGTCTTGCACAAAGACACTTCAGCGCTTAGACTGGAGAAGCCAGGGCTCAAACCACCAACCTTCCTGTTGGAAGACGACCAGCTCTATTCAGTTCAATTCAGTTTTATTTACACAGCGCCAAGTCACAACAAAGGTCACCTTCATGCTGTAATGTAAAGACTCTGCAGTATTAGAAAGAAAACCCCAACAATCACACGATCCCCTATGAGCAAGCACTTGGCGACTGTGTGAAGGAAGAACTTCCTTTTAACAGGAAGAGTCCTCTGGCCAGAACCAGGCTCAGGGAGGGGCAGCCATCTGCCTCGACTGATTGGGGGTGAGGGGAAAGAGAAGAGAGGGAGAAGACAACATGTAATGACATGCAGCAGCGGCAAATAAATACATGGGGAGTGAAAAGAGGTGGGGGGAGAAGAAATGCTCAGCATGTCATAAGAATCAAGAGTCAAGACTGTTCGAAAGTTGGTGCAGAAAAAGAAAAGACCAACAGTCTTTTTACAGATGTTGGGGACGCACTAAGATAACCTCACTGCAGCGTTTTGAAGGCTTTTTAGGGAGCTTTTAGAACAGTCAGATAGCAATGAATTACAATAATCAAGCCAAGAAGTAAAAAATGCATGAACTCGTTTTTCAGCATCACTCTGAGACAAGATGTTTCTAATTCTGGCAAGACTGTGAAGATGATAAAAGGCAGTCCTACATATTTGTTTAATGTGAGCATTAAAGGACATATCCTGGTCAAAAATGACTCAGAGATTCCTCACAGTGTCAGTGGAGGCCAAAGTAATGTTGTCCAGGGTAAGTATCTGGTTGGAGAGAGTGTTTCTGAGGTGTTTAGGGCCAAATACAAACTGCTCCACCTCCTGAGCTACAGCCGTCTCATATTCATCCTATGATCTCGCACAGAAATGAAACTGGCCTTGCTGTCTGAATAAATCTGGAGGGCAATGTAAGATGTATAATACAAACCTTCTTTCCTCTGTGTCAGAGCTGCAAACTGACAAAAAAAAAAAGACAAAGCGAGATATTCCAGAAGTTCAATTTTTCACTGTTATTGTTTATTTCTCACTTGGAGGGACAGTCAGGAAAAACTAGTAAATTCACGCCTGGACATTTTAAAAGTTCAGCTGTGGGTCGTCTCACGCATCGACCTCTTAGCACAGCCTCCGCGTTGCATCATACTGCAGAAATCGGCGGCCGCGTCTCTCCGACACGCATGCAGAATACAAAGTGCAAAGTCAACAGTAACTCCATTCGAACAGTAAGCGGATTCAAACGCTACACAGGATTATGGAAAGTACATTCAATATTTAGCTTTACAATTGCACAGAACCTCCGAAAACTGAAAAACTGCATCAACACTCCAACAAATATGTGCGTTACACTTGAAATGAGAGGATTAGAGTTTTTTTTTTTTTTGCCACTGTAAGAGCATGCAGGTTATGTTCAGCTGCAAAAAGCTGCCTGGTACATAAAATCTACAAACCTTTAATATAAACACTTAGGAGAATCGGAACAAACCGGAAACCTAGTAGCAAATATTTCAGTGTCATTCATAAATGCAGATACTTATTGTGCAGGCTTTGATAGTTAGAGATTAATGCCAACAAACTAAGGCTGCAGACAGCAGGAGACCACAGCTGCTTCTCCAAAAAGTCTTCTTTTGGAGACCAAGGAACCTTTTACACCCCAGAACACATTTACACAAAGATACATATTTCATCCAACAGTCGGACAGTAAATCATCCTCAAAAACTAACTGTAATGCAATGAGCTGGTGGTCCTGTCAGAACGTGGTATAAATATTAGCATTTCACAAACCCCCGTATATCAAATCAGTCTAAACCCTTGTGGTGCAAGTATTTTTCTTAAAGTTCTGCACACAAACTAACAATGTGTCACCTCAAATTCCATTTATTTTCTGCCACATGTGTGGGCCTGCCTCACGGGGGCAGCAGTCTAAGCCAAGACGCCAAGACCACCCTCTCCACAGCCACCTCCTCCTCCCAGGAGATGTACTGTGGCTTGCCAAAGTATTCGCCCTCCCTTGGCGTTTTTCGTTACAACATTTAAATGGATTTATTTTTGTATTTCGTGCAAAACTTTTACACAAAAGAGATGAAATTGGTGAAGAGAAATGAAGAAATAACATATTTCAAAAACATCTCATAAGTAAAAATACAAAAAGTGGTGCATGCATATGTATTCACCTCCTTTGCTATGAAGCCCCTAACTAAGATATGGTGCTATCAAATGCCTTCAGAAGTCACATCCTTTGTTAAGTAAGGTCCACCTGTGCGCAACAGAAGCATCACATGATCTAAGTATATATATACCTGTTCTGAAAGGCCTCAGAGTCCGAAACACCACCAAGCAAGCCACACCACGAAGATGGAGGAGCTCTCCAAATAGCTCAGGGACAAAGTTGTGGAGAAGAATAAATTAGGGTTGGTCTAAAAAATATCAGAAACTTTGAAAATCCCACAGAGCACCATCAAATCCATCATCACAAAATGGAAAGAATATGGCACCACAACAAACCGGCCTAGAGAGGGCCGTCCACCAAAACTCACAGACTGGGCAAGGAGGGCATTAATCTG
>VUQH01060637.1:0-15535 GCA_015106775.1 Etroplus canarensis | reverse complement strand
AAAGTAGCTCAAAGCTAACGGATGCTGGAGTTTTTGACCCACGGCGGTGGCTAGCTCTGACAGGTTAGTGCCAGACTTTGGAGGAGCTTCACATCCTTCACCTGTCTTGGCCACAAATGATCTTCCAGGTAGACACTGAACACCTTAAATTAATCATTAGGAGTCACTAATGATATCGGCGTGGGTCTGCTTAACGTGGCAGCATTTTATTTTTCATAAAGTAACAACTTTAAGACTTTGTTTGGCTTGTTTTCGCGGGGAAAAAAGGCTGAAATGTAAAGCCAGAGGCTAAGTTTCTACATGTGGTGAACATGATGTGTGCCGAAAACTGTCACTGATTGTAGTTATGTACAAATGAATCCTAAAATGATGGAGGGCTTGTGCCAAACTGAAGGAAACTGCATGAAAGTGTAAAGTTCAGGATTATTTGAATGGAGTTTGGTTGACTTACAGCAGTGAAGCGGCCAGGCTGTACGTCACAGTGTGTGTGTGTGTGTGTGTGTGTGTGTGTACCTGTAGTGACACGTTGCATTCAGCAGTAATGTCAACACATTAACCCTCCCTCTCTCTTGCGAGGCGCCGCTGCGCGCCCCCGTGTGCGCGGTCACGATGAGGTTATCAGTTTACTCCTCATTAAACTTGGTGTGAAGAAGGGAGGGGGAGCGGTGATGAGGATAGATCAGCTGCCACCTGGGCTGATAACACCTTCCGCTTCTTTGAGCTGTTGATTAGATAAGCTGCTACTGTCAGGTGCTGCCTTCACGTAATCCTGGTAAACCCCAGCTTCAAGACTTAAGTGGGGGTTGGCAGCCTTTACTACTTCATGTTAGTGGGTTGTTTCGCTCCTTTCTTCATCATCTGAGGAATTTTGCCAAACTCAGATGTTCTTCTTCTGGCTGCTCCCTTTATGTCACCGCCTGCCTTCATCTCACCCTGTCCCTTGCATTCTCTTCTGTCACACCAACCCTCTGCATGTTCTGCTTCACTACATCCCTGAGGCTTCTCTGTGGTCATGGATGTAGTGAAGGAGGGCGAGTGACAGAAGAGGATGCACGGGATAGGGTGAGGTGGAGGCAGGTGGTCTTCTTTGGTGATTCCAGCCAAAAGAAGAAGACCAGATGTGGATTTTCAAGATGGTCAGAATTGTACAAACTCTGTTTTTGCCTCATGTGTTTTATTTCCATTTACGTTTGTGTATTTCAGTGAATTGTTGCACCTATTTTGCCTTTCTCCCAGCAAAATATAAATAACTGTGGAGTGGCTCAAGACTTCCGCACAGTGTAGTTCCCAGCTGTCATGTTTTTTCTTGTTTATGTAATCTGCTAGAGTGTGATTTTCCTCTTTTTGTCAGGTCCTTTAAAGCCAGAGATCACCGTAGCGTACATCGCTGTCTCGCTCATCTTCTTCAACAGCGGCCTGTCACTGAAGACGGAGGTGAGCAGCTCCTGTCCTTCCAACCCTGCAGTGATGCTTTCAGGTGCAGTTTGTAAACGTGCACGTCCCTCTCTGTGTATTTGCAGGAGCTGACCAGCGCGCTGCTTCACGTGCGGCTCCACCTTTTTGTTCAGTCCTTCACACTCGTCTTCTTCCCGCTCGCCGTCTGGCTGCTGCTCAGGGTGCTCTCGCTGACCGCCATCGACCAATGGCTGCTCAGAGGGTGGGACCCGTGTGTGTGTGTGTGTGTGTGTGTGTGTGTGCTTGTTTATGTGGGTGAATGCTGTTCTTTATCCCGACAGTACCTGAGGGGCCGACATAAAGACGCACATTCACAGGTTGCTACAGACGATGCTCTGTGTGTCAGTGTTTACATCTCCTCTCATTACGATGGTGCAACATGAAACATGACACTCCCCTCTTCCCAGCTCCTCAAAAACCACCCCTGACAGGATACTTTAGCCCCGTTAACGGCTTTATTTAGATCTTAACTTCAGGACAGAAAGCAACTTATTCTAAGCTTGACTAATTCAAATATCATAAGTCAAAACAGTGAATTAAAGGTTAAAATAAAATGCTAGCTGTTTCTCCCAGACCTGGGCTGTTAGATTGGTAGTAATACTGATGTTTACATCCTGGAAACAGATCAGTTACACACAGGTTTGCTGGCTGTAGGTGGAAAGGGGAAGCTGGAGGTGAGCCACACTAAAGCAGGGCCCAAGAGCAGATGTTTAAACCAAACACTCTCGTCTTTTTAACTCCCTGCAGTCTCTTCTTTTAAATTTAATAGCCACAAGGCCCCCAAAAATATTTGGTCTTTATTTTCAGCCTCTGAACCTTTTTATTAGCACTATTCATGTGTCACACATTCACACCTCCCATTTCTCCCGGGTCTCCTGTATTTTTGGAGCAGTCTTCTGGGGGCCTCCCATTTAACTCTTTCTCCTGGAAAACTGCTGTAATTTGCATGAGCCTCAGATGAACCCACAAATCACATCCCTGTATTCCAACTGTGAGTAATTGGAATAAAGGGGTCATTTGTTTTTTTGTGCTTGTGCAAGAGTAGAGGTCGTGAAAGTGGATGATACCTGGGGCCAGCCATCCAAAGCAACGGACAGAGCACAAGTGAGGTGAAGAGGAGACTGCAGGCAGGGTGGAGGGGTTGGAGACAGAAGGATAGCTGCAAGAGTGAAAGGGAAGAATTATGAGACAGTAGTGAGAACTGCTATGATGTATGGTTTGGAAACTGTGGCACTGACGAAAAGGCTGGAGGTGGCAAAATTGAAGACGCTGAGATTTCTCCTGGGAGTGACCAGGATGGACAGGATTAGAAATGAGTACATCAGAGCTGTTTGAAGATAACGTTAGATAGGCAAGCTTGAGATGGTTTGGACATGTGCAGAGGAGGGATAATGGATGTACTGGAGAAAGGATGTTAAAGATGGAGCTGCCAGGCAGGTGGAGTAGAAAAAGAAGAGGATGCAAGGGATAGAGCGAGATGAAGAAGGATGATCTGCTGTGGCGCCCCCCAGAGGGAAAAAGAAATCTACTGTCAACTAAGTTTGCCAGATTGTCTGTGAAAAGCGGTCTACACACACAGTATACACACACTCTAAATATAGTTTTAACCCATCTGCTGGGGCAATCTGGCAGCGCACAACCTGATCCAAGTTGTGCCACTGATCTCTGTGCAGAAATGCAGCTCGATGCTGAATGGATTAGCTGCTGTCTTAGCACCGTCCTCACTGTGAAGACGCAATAAAGAGTGTGACTTCAAAAACCACTAAAATAAATAATAGCGAGTCAAACCAAATGTGTTAGAGGGAGTTTTTGACTTTGGTGAAGTTGGATTTTTTTGGAATTTTTTTTTTGTGGAAGATTTTTTGATCAGTTCAAGCTTCCAGAGGTAACAGTGCCTAATTGCTGCATTGTAAAAACACAAACAATGCAGCTTTCCAAGTGGAGAGAATGAGTTGAAACCATTTTCATCAAAATTATCCAAATGGGCCCAAGATGCTCCAAAAATTATTCATTTTTCATAGTGTAGTTTCACCAAAATCACTCTTTATAGCGCCAGTGTTCTGATGGTTATTTTAGTAACTTGGTTTTGAGAAACAAAGGCTTTTGCCTATGTAGTTTTAATGGGGAAAATATTTAATAACTTCACTGTTTTACTGTGTCATTAAAATTACTTCACTCAGTCACAGTCTAATGAATTTTCTGCAACAATTACGTTGTAAAAAGAAAGCCTTGAGTCCCCCACCCCCTCCAAAACAATCAATAAATTAACACCCAAATTTTGAAACCTAAATGCTTACATGTAGACTGGATATGGACAAAAGTATTGGGCCACACCTCTTAATCATTGAATTCAGGTGTTTCATTCTGTCCCATTGGCACAGACGTATAACATCAAGCACACATGCAGTCTGCCTTTACAAACACTTGTGAAAGTGTGGTCCTTCTAAAGAGCTCATTGAATTCCAGCATGGTACTGTAATAGGATGCCACCGCTGCAGCAAGTGAGTCTGCAAAATTTCTTCCCTCCTAGATGTTCCATCATCAGTTGTAAATGGTATTATTGCAAAGTGGAAGTATTTAGAAACCACAGCAACTCGGCCACAAAGTGACAGAGGTACATAGTGCACTAAAGCTCCCAATAACTGACTCCGCAACTGCATAGTGCCAGACCTGTGTGCCAGTAACTTCATGCTATGGGTTTCCATGGACAAGCAGCTGCATGTAAACCGTAAATCACCAAGCACAATGACAAGCATTGGATGGAGTGGGAGAACAGCCACACTGATCATTTTATTGGAGCTGAAAGCGGTTGGGCAGCTTGTAACTTTCAGTGGAGGGAACTAGAGTTCCCAAACTAACAGCAGTCCTCCTCCTGGATGGTCATATTTCACAGAGCCAAAGTTTCAAATTACGAGGTCAGAGGAATGTGTAAGTAATCCCAGGCCCTCAAGCTGCTCTAAATACTCTGTTTCAGGCAGTTTCGGGCAGGGTTATTCATAATATGGTGATCTCAGGCACACCTGCTGCTGAAACCTTGTTTGGGTAGCATCATTTCACATTGCTCCATCCTCACGTCTTCCTCTGAGAAGGCAGGGACTGACTTAGATCTGTTTCATCATCCTCCTTATTCCTGTGCTTGTTGTGGTTGCCTAGGTTACAGACGGTGAGCTGCATGCCCCCTCCCGTGTCCTCTGCTGTTATTCTGACCAAGGCTGTTGGAGGCAACGAGGTAACGCACAAATACACGCATTAGCAGGTCATATTAGACGTCTAGTGTCTGACCAGAGATAAACACTGTGTGTGTGTGTGTGTGTGTGTGTGCAGGCTGCTGCCATCTTCAACTCAGCATTTGGAAGCTTCCTGGTAAGTCGCTGGTTTTATCTGACTCTGTTTTACATTCCTAGAAGAATTATGACTGTAATGAACAGGCCCAGTAATGAACAATGATCTCTGCAGGGAGTCATATCTGTAATTGTGTCTTTTTTTTAATCCTGTAGGGAATCATAGTGACTCCACTGCTGCTGCTGCTCTTCGTAAGTCTTACCTGCTCTGTGACACCGTACACAGCACTGTACATGAAATTTAGATGCTGCTCGAGACATCCTAGTGAGGTTACGTCCACAAAACACCAATATAAAGACGAACAACGACTAAAATGTGACACAAAACAAGCAAAGGAGGACATTAAACCATGAAAATCAGTCATAAATGGATTAAAATGGGCCACCTGTGATCATAAGGACATATAAAATAACCACCAAGCTAAGCATGCCTACAGTCACCAGCCACTTCATTAAGTACATGTATTCAACTGCTCGTTTACGCAAATATCTGATCAGCCAATCATATGGCAGCAGCTTAGTGCAGTTAGGCGTATAGACATGGTCAAGACGACCTGCTGAAGTTCAAACTGAACATCAGAATGAGGAAGAACGGCGATGTAAGTGACTTTAAATTTGCCACTGGTAACGGTTTTCCACTGTTGATGTCAGACGGGCTGGTCTGAGTATTTCGCAAACTGCTGAGCTACTGGGATTTTCCCACACAATCAAATCTCATAAAAAAAGAAACATCCAGTGAGCAGCAATTCTCAGGGAGAAAACACCTTGGTGATGCCACAGGTCAGAGAAGAATGGCCAGACTCGTTTGAGTTGATAGGAAGGCAACAGTAACTCAAGTAAGCATTTATTAAAAACAAGGTATGCCGAAGAGCATCTCTGAAGGCACAGCATATCAAACCTTGAATCAGATGAGCTACTGCAGCAAATCACCACACCAGGTGCCACTCGTGTCAGCTGAGAACAGGAAACTGGGACAACAATTCACATGGGCTCGCCAACACTGGACAACAGAAGACAGGAAAAAAATGTTACCTGCTCTGATGAGTCTCGATTTCTGCTGTGACATGACAACAGCATGAAAGCATGGATCCATCTTGCTTTGTATCAATGTTTCAGGCTGGTGGTGGTGTAGTGGTGTTGGGGGTATTTTCTTGGCACACTTTGGATCCCTTAGTACCAAATCAAGTCAAGCCAATCTTTATTTATAGAGTGCATTTCATGCCAAAGCAACAAAATGCGCTGTCACCAGTCGTGACAAATGAAAAGTGTATGAGCAGAAGATAATAAATACATCAACGGGGGACCCACAGTCTACTTAAAAAGGTAGGGATTAATTTTTCAGAGTCTGATTTTGTTAGAAAGCCCCCTTTTTAAATGTTTGTAGATACTAGAAAGCTAATTTTGTGACATGATTACTGTGGCTTTTAAAACTCAGTTCGTTATCAACGATTACACCCAGATTTCTTTATTCTCTTTTGCTCTCCAGAGACAGAGAACTGAGATGAGCTGCAGTTCTCTGTCTGTAAGCTTGTGCACCTAAAATAAGTATTTCAGTTTTGTCTTCGTTTAGTTGTAAGAAGTTCTGTGACAGCCATAGATTAATGTCATCAATACACTGAGTTAGAGACTGTATGGGAAATAGGCTGTGTACAGCTGTGAATCATCAGCATAAATATGGTCGTTTATATTGTGTTTCTGGATGACCTGCACGGGTGGGAGCAGATCCACATTGAAAAGTACTGGTTCAAGAATGCCCATCCTATCGGATGAAAAGCCTCCAATTGACACAAAGACCTGCCTGTCTTTTAGGTAGGTTCTGACCCAGTTTGGAACTGGGCTGCAAAATCCGACCCAGCTTTCTCACATAGAATATTATGATCTGCAGTGTTGAACGCTTCACTGGGATTCAGAAGTAAAAGAAAAGATACGTTTTTAGAATCAATATATAAATGTAGGTCAGGCACAACTTTGATAAGTGCTGTCTCAGTGCTCTGGTGGGGATGAAAACCTGACCGATAAATATCTAGAAGGTTTTTAGATGTGAGGTAGGTATTAAGCCGAGTGTAAACTGCTTTTTGAAGGGTTTTACTTAGAAATGGTAAATTTGAAATAGGCCTGTAGTTATCAGTAATTGTTGGATCAACACTGCACTTCTTGAGGAGAGGTTTGATGACGACTATTTTAAGTGCTAGAGGAAAAATACCTGACCTGAAGAGAGTAGTTTGTAGTTTTTAGTACCTCCAATGCTAAGCAGTTAAAGACGGTTTTAAAAAGGGTGGTAGGGAGCGGCTCCAAGCAGCAGCTGGAAGGCCTGAGCTGGCCAACAGTATCCTCATGGATCTTTTAGTTCTAAGCACTTAAAGTGAGACATGGTGCAATCAGTGTTCTTGAAGAAATGAAGGGCAGAAGAATGAATGAACCTTTAGGCTATAATGTTCTGTCTGATTGCAGTAATTTTGTTGTTAAAGAATGAAACAAATTCCTCGCATTTTTCTGTGGACAGCATCTCAGATGGGATTGCAGATGGTGGATTAATAAGCATCATTTAAACACCTGCAGCCTACCCGAGTATTGTTGCTGATCGTGTCCATCCCTTTACGACCATCTTCTGATGGGTACAACATGTCACAAAGCTCAAATCCTCTCCGACTGGTTTCGTGAACATGAAAATGACTTCACTGTACTCAGATGGCCTCCACAGTGACCAGATCTCATCCAGTAGAGCAGTGGTTCTCAACCTTTTTTCACTGATGTACCCCCTGTGAAATATTTTTTCAGTAAAGTACCCCCTAACCAAAAAGATGTAAAACTCAGCACTGTAGCATCAGTGTCTGATGTAATAAACTTTATAACTGTGCAAAACATTGCTTATCTATAGTGGTCTCTTTTGAACTATTAAGAGATTAAAAAAATAACTAAAACTTTGTTAACAAAGAAATATTTATCTTGTAAATGGAGATTTGTGCACATAAAAATAATGATCAACTTAAAGTGCCCTCTTCTGGAATTATAATTAAGATCTTTTCTCAAACTGAATTTGTGAACTTAATTACAAACATTTCTTCACAAAGAATCATAAACATAATCATGCATAGAAAATGGTCACAAAAAAGAAATCCTAATAAATGTATTATTAGTGGGATGCTGGCGAAGTTAAAGACAATATTGGACAATCCTTCACACCCTCTCCATGACGTGCTGGACGGACACAGGAGCATGTTCAGCAGCAGACTCATTCCACCACAGAACGCCACAGGAAATCATTCCTACCTGTGGACATCACACTCTATAACTCCTCACTGTGCCTCCTGGACCAGTTTCACATTAAGTGTTATATGTATTGTTTAACTTTGGAGTTATTTATGTTACACATTGCAATTTATGAAGACTTATTTATTTATTTTAATCTTCATTTTCTGCCTTTTGAGTTTATATTTATTTATATCTAACGGAGCGTCTGTAACACAATACAACCCCCTGAGATTGATAAAGGATTCAGATTCTGATTCCGATTAAGGTTAAAAAAAAGCTTAAAGCTACCAAGTGTCACCACTGAAGAACATTGCTTCATTGAACTGAGCTCTTTGCTCTTACTTTTGAACATGTTCTGGCTTCATCCCTCTGCTGGCTGTTTACTCCCTGTGGAAAAAAAAAAAAAAACAATGCCATGGATGGTTTGCTGCTCGTCTCATCAAAACATATTCTTTTAAATACTGCCAGCATTTTGCCGGCACTGCTTTCACTTTCTCTGGTTTTTGTGTCACCATGTGTTCAGTATTATTGATGCTACACTTTAACCATGACTCCATCATTTTAGTTCTCAAGGCAGCAGTGATTGACAGGTGATGCCATGTTTGAGGTTGGGTCAAACCATCCTGGTATAGGAGACACTGTTTTTTTAGGTTAATGAAATTGAATAGTTTTGGACAATTTAATTATTTTATAAATAAAAATTTTAAAAGATTTTTAAATTGATATTATTATTATTATTATTATTATTATAAGGTGCAATCTAGCACCTTTGGGATGTGGTTTTATGGGAGATTTGCATCATGTATGTGCTACTGGCAAATCTGCAGCAACTGTGTGATGCTATCTTATTAATATGGACCAAAATCTCTGAGGAATGTCTCCAGCACCTGTTGAATGTGTGCCATGAAGAATTAAGGCAGGTCTGAAGGCAAAAGGCCCAACATGGTTCTAGCAAAGTGTACCTAATGAAGTAGCCATTGAATGTATCTCCAGATACGATAAAAATGTAAATAATTAGACAAAGAAGGCTTAAAATTTAAGACAATTGAGCCGTAAGAGATCTGAAACCCCAAAAGGATGCACTGAACAACCATAAAGATATGTAAAATGATAAAAATGAGACACAAGACAATGAAATGGAGATGTAAAACAATGAAAGGGACCACACAACAATTAAAATTAGTCTTTAAAGGACTAAAATGAGATTGAATGATCATAAAGACATGTTATTTATAGATCCAAATTGGTTTCCATACCAAGCTGTACAGGTTATTAATGCCATGTTGTTGTGTGTTTATTTTTGTTGGATTCTTTTCACCACCTCCTCCTCCTCTTCCTCCTCCAGCTTGGCTCTTCGTCCTCCGTTCCCTTCTCCTCCATCTTCTCTCAGCTCTTCATGACCGTGGTGGTCCCTCTGATCCTGGGTCAGGTAGGAATCTGGGTCCTGCTAAGATCGTTAAAGAACCTCCTGTCTGAATGCTGAACGAGATTTTCCTCGACTGTGTGCAGGTGTGTCGTGGTTTCCTCAGGGAGTTTCTGGAGAGGCGAAAGCCTCCGTTTGGCGCCGTCAGCAGCGCCGTCCTCCTCATGATCATCTACACCACCTTCTGCGACACCTTCAGTAACCCCAACATCGAGCTGGACCCCACCAGCCTGCTGCTGGTCGTCCTCATCAGTCAGTACTCGCTTTGTGTCATTATGGGCAGATCAGGGGAAGTGATGTTGTGTCATTTAACTTCAGGAAGCAAACTTTTAGTTTTAACACAAAGTGTTGAAGATGTTTCCTCAGTCAGTGTTTCTGCCAGCTCAGCATAAAGACTGAAAACAGGGCAAAGTGTTAGTTTGGCTTTCCCCAACTGATATATTAACTGTCTTTGAGTTCAGATCAGGTTTATTGTATATTACTTTTTATCCATCCATCCATTTTCTGCTGCTCATTCAGGTACAGGTTGTGGAGGCAGCAGTCTAAGCAGAGTTGCCCAGACTGCCCTCTCCACAGCCACCTCCTCCAGCACTTCAGGGGAACACTGAGGTGTTCCCAAACCAGTTGAGAGATGTGATCTCTCAAGTGTCTCTTGGGTCTGCCCCAGGGCTTTCTCCTCGTCGGACCCAAGACACCTCACCTAGGAGTTGCCCAGGAGACATGCTAGTCAGATGCCCAAACCACCTCAACTGGTTCCTTTGGATGTGGACCGAGCTCCTCACTCTGTCTGTAAGGGGGAGCCCAGACACCCTTCAGAGGAAGATCATTTCTGTCGCTTTCATCCAAAGCCTCATTCATTCGATTACTACCCAGAGCTCGTGGCCATAGGTGAGGGTAGGAACATAGATCGCCCAGTAAATCGACAGTTTTGCTTTCACACTCGGCTCTCTCCTTACCACGACAGGCCGTTACAGGATCCTCATGACTGCAGATGCTGCACCAACCTGTCTGTCAGTCTCCCATTCCACTCTCCCCTCATTTGTGAACAAGATCCCGAAATACTTTTAACTCATCCACTTGTGGCAGCGACTCATCCCCGCCTGGGAGTGAGTGCTTCACCTTTTTCTTGCTGAGAACCACAGCCTCGCTTTTTAAGACGCTTATTCCCATCGCTTCACACTTTGCTGCAAACTGCCCCAGTGTGAGCTGGAGGTCACCACCTGATTGTAGTAGGCTGGACTATGTCTGTGGGCTGTTTTCGCATGGACTACTGCACAACCAGAAATCTCCCCACAACCAAAGAAGACGCTCCCTACTGGTCATTAGAAAGAATGCAGGTTTAAGGCGCATCCATGTTGTAGGTTGTGTTGCTCACTTTTGAAACCAGGAGCAGAAATTTCTTTCTATCAGAGTTCTTTATATCAGCATAATAAGAATTTTAAAAAGTTTTAACTGTTGACGTTAGTCAAACACTGATGTGAAATCTCTCTCACTTCTTTTTCTGTGCAGTTTTCTCCATCCAAATCAGCTTCATGCTGCTCACGTTTGCCTTTTCCACCAGGTGAGTTTCCTCCTCTTCTTCCTCTTGTTTTCTGTAGCTTCTCAAGCTGTTCTCAGTCTCTGTGCTTCCATCCAGCTGTCAAACAAAGGAGGGTGTAATATAAACCGGGGGAAATCGTAACCAAAGGCCTTAGTTTGTTGTGTTATTAGAACATTCAGTATTGATTCCACACAAGCAAAAACAGCCTGAAGGAAGCAGAAATACTTTTCCTGATGCCGTGCATCATCCTGTGAATACAAACACGTGGATAAAAGGTCACAGCGTGCAGATAGCAGATGGAGCACGAGGGATTTATCTTCCTGTTTGTCGCCACAGGTCGGCCTCCGGGTTCAGCCCCGCAGACACCGTCGCCATCATGTTCTGCTCCACACACAAGTCTCTCACTCTAGGTAGGTGTTTGTATTCTAATATACGATCACACCCTGGGTCTGTCATGCTGACTGATGCACTTTTTTTCCTCATCCAGATCAGATTTTCAGAGACAGATTAGATGTTAAAGAGAAACTTCACATCAAAGTTGTATTTGAAGAGCGCTCCTGTGTGTGTGTGCAAAAAGTTGTAGAAAGCCTTTGCTTCTCTGGAGAGCTGCGTGAAGTCTTAAGTTTGAAAGTAAAAAGAGAAAAAAGTAAATCTGGAGGAGTTAGAAAGAGCTTTCCAGGCCTCTGAAGCCAGCTCTTCTGCAGTCTAACTTTAAGTAGCGTTCAGACTAAAGTCCATGAAGGCTTCTTTATTTATTTATTTATTTATTTTATCACAGGTATCCCCATGTTAAAGATTGTGTTCGAAGGCTACGAGCACCTCTCTCTGATCTCTGTCCCTCTCCTCATCTACCATCCGTCTCAAATCCTGCTCGGCTCCATCCTCGTGCCGAGCATCCGGGGCTGGATGACCAGCCGGCAGAAGGTACTCACACACACTGGCTCACACACGCTTCAAAGCTCTAACACTCACCATAACCTCCCACCCTTTCCCTGAGATGGTGGCCACATTTCAACACTAACCTCCTCACCTTGTCTCCTCTCCTACAGTCTAGTCTGTTGTTGAGATAGGGCCACATTCCAACACATCAGTCTGCCCTGAGTGAGTAAGAACAGATGGGAAAGCAAACTCAAACATTTTCTGTAAATAATTTGTAAAATCTTTTGTAATCAGAAGTGCAGGTCCTATGATTCTGTGTTAGTGGGTCCAGCTGGCTCCTCTGGGTTTTATTTTTTAATTTAAACTGTGGAGGATCAAAGTGTTCAATATTAAGTTCATGAAAAAGAAATGTGTCAGATAATACAATAATGATAATAATGCAAATTTACATTTATAATACTTAATGATAAATAGTACAATAATAATAATAATTAAAAGTGTGGTGTATTTAATTTTGATTATCTAATACTCTAATTTATGGAAGCCCTTTACTGCCATGAAAAGTCAGAAATTTAATCTACTCAGACCACTCTTAGTAAGATACTTTTTGAGTTAAAATGTCAAATTTTCAAAGGTACAGTTTGGTTTTGTAAATTAAAATCTAGATTTTTTTTCTGTTTTCCTGGGGAAGGTCTATGCAGGGTAATATAGAGGATAGTTTATCTGTTAAGAGAAACTTGGGTTCAGGAGGAACAATGCGATTTTCTTCCTGGCTGTGGAACGCACTCTTTATCCTATTGAGGATGCTTGATGGAGCTTGCTCAACCAGTCCTGATGCTTTGAGGACTTGGAAAAGTCATTTGTCATCATATCACATCCTTTGGGAGTGTGGGATATCACGTTCCTTTACAACTGTAGCAAGAGCTTGGTTTTACATTGCCGGCAATAAGTCGGACTCATTTCCAGTGGGTGTCGTACTCTGCCGGGGCTGCCCTTTGTCTCCAATTCTGTTCAGAATTTTTATGCACGGAATTTCTACGTGCAGCCAGGAGGTGGACGGTGTCAGATCTGGTGGTCTCGGGTCCAAATCTGAGCCCATGGTTCTCAGCCAGAAACGGGTGGCATGCCACCTCTGGGTCGGGAGCGAGTTGGGGTCTTGTGCTGGACTGAGCAAAGGAGGAAGGGGGAGCTTGGCACCATCTTCAGTGATGAAGATCTGTACGGGCTTGTGTAGACGAGAGGGCTGAGCATGAAAGTGAAGCAGGTCTTTCTACGTTCCTACCCTCATCTGTGGTTACCCTTTGACTGAGATCAAGGATATAAGCAGTGGAAACAAGTTTCCCTAGAAATAGAGTGAGGAGCTCAGTCATTCGGGGGGACTGAGAGTAGAGCTGCTACTCCTCCACATCGAAAGAAGCCAGCTGAGACGGTTCATGAGTCTGACTAAAAGGACACTTCCTAGGTGAGGTGTTTCAGGCATGTCCTAATGAGAGGAGACCCTGGGACAAACCCAGGACAAGCTGCAGAGATCACATCTCCCAGCTGGCTTGAGAACACTTTGTCCCCTTTGAAGTTCTGGCCGGGTAGAGCGGGAGGTCTGGGCATTTCTGCTTACACTTCTGCCCCTGTGACCCAGACCCTGATAACCACCTGAAAATGAGTTTTACTTTTTAATTAAAATACTCCCTTCAAAAGTTTGGCTTTTTCTTGTTATTTCAAAAATGTAATTTTTATCCCATTTTTAAAATGATTTTCTAAATAAATAAATTATTTGTATATTTTGACTTTTTGCCCTCAGTGTCTCAACTTTAGGAGTTAAAATCTTAACCTGTTTAAATAGTTTGGCGTCTGTCTAAAAATGTTTACATATTTAAAACTAATGAATCTAATTTATTTTTTTACATCCCAACTATATTTTCTTCTCTCTTTTATTTTTTATTTTTAGGTAGCATAAATGAGCTTTTACAGTGTCCGTATTTCTTGCCAGTATTTTATTCAAGTCACTTTTATAGAAATAACTCTTTAGAAATCCCTGTTGGTATGAAAGTAACAAAAACAGATTCTGTCATCAGTTTAAATGTTTACGTGTCTTTTAATTATATAAATTATAAATCTTAGTCATCTGGCTATTTTATTCCATGTTGTCCTTTTGAGTTACTTATTTATTTAATATTGAACACTTTGGTCTGCCATACTCCTAATCATATTTTTTTAATTAATTCTTTTTTTATACTCTTGAACTTTGTGTAACTTCCTGTGCTGAGTGAGTAAATTTGAGCTCTGAGTGCAACAGCTCCCTCTACTGGCAGCCAAACTCTACAGCCTCACTTTGATTCAACAGCACTGGTGTGTTTGTGATGGTGGGATGTTTCCCCTCTCATTATCTCTTCTTATGATTATGAAGAACAATGAAATGTTGTGACTGTAAAAACTTAAGCTGTCTGTGATGTCTGTGTTGCTGATTTGTTTTGTGTTGTCAGAAGTGAAATATCTCCAGAGTACTCTTTCCTCCTGTTAAATGATCTGTCACATTCACCTGGTGCTGGTGCTGGTGGATTCCCTAACCAGATGTCTTTTGTAAATTCTCACAGTTCTGCACAGAAACTGAACCTGTTTGATCTTCTCTGAAGCTTTTTTTTTTCTCTGACACTTTCTGCTTTTTGCCTCTGTTCAGGCAGTGAAACTGTCAGCGCTCCAGCCCATCTAACGAGGATGAAATGAAAGCTTTCATGGAGGTTACTGGCGCTCAGATACAAAGCAGACTGTGGTGGAGGAATATAGTAGTTATACGTGCCTTATTACAACTAACCAACAAAGACCTCAGTGCATCGGAGGGAGCAAGAGGAACTACTTGCCTCAATAATCTTTGTATCATGTATAAGAAAAGACTCTCCTTTCCATCATATGTTGTTTTATATTCAAAGGTACACACATTTTATTTTTATATGAAAATTCCTGCTAGAAGAGGGCTTTTTTATCACCATCTGAGAGCATGGAACCAGAAGAGTGGAGTTGCTTGGACCATTCTTTTTCTTTTCAGTTGTTTTCAGCACTTTTCTACCTTTTTACTGGCCGTCACTGCCTGAAACAGAGACCTTTGTTACATTTATATTTAATATATGCTGGATTATATGATATTTAATATACAGTATAATAGCAGGATTTTTGACACTGATTGTGTTAGAAGCAGTCCTGTGGTGACACATTTGAGAGGAGGATGTTAAACTAAAAAATGAGCCTTCCAACATCAACTTTAACTATGAGGTGGTGAGTCCAGTGTCACAGGCCAAGTATTCCTCTTCTTTGTTATTTGCAGATTTTCTTCCTCTGTATGTGACTGTCTCAGTCAAATTCCTGTCCAAATTATTTACCATTTCCCTCAGATTCTACCAAATGTGTTCTCCACAAGGGCATTTTATCTTGGACCAGGGAGGAGAACCTTGCTTGGGCTCTCTGAAGAGGGCTCCTATTAAGCAGTAACAAAGCACAGAAAAAATCTGAAATTGGTAAAATCAAGATCTAAGTATACATCTGTGTATAGATACTACCTTGTTCAACATCTTAGTAAATTATGTAGTTAGTTGTTACCATTATTCCACTGAAGCAAAATCCAGCAAATATATGTGAATGTTTTTAAAATACATC
>VUQH01060636.1:0-13296 GCA_015106775.1 Etroplus canarensis | reverse complement strand
CGATCTTTATTTATTTTTTTTTTTTCTTAATTTATTTTTTATTTTTTATTTTTTATGATGCAAGGGTATGCAGTCTGTGTGTGTAGTGGGTATATGTATGTATGTGTATATGTTATGTGTTTGTGAAATAATTTTGAAAAAGACAATAAACATATTGGCAAAAAAATATATGCATGCACACTTGCTGGTAACTCAAGCACACAGCCCGTTAAGGGTTCAACTGAGTGTATGTGCCCAACAGTACGTCTGGGAAGTAAAATCCAAAGCCTTTTGTTTATATCCTGCTAAGTGACTAAATCCAGGAGAGCAAGCTCAGGCAGGTTCTTCAGATCAGGTCCTTTTCTTGTTCAATCATAATTGGCCACTTTGATGTGTGACCTCTGCTACTTGCGCTGGAACTGGAAAAAATCATCAGGCAGATGAGCTCACAGAGTGTCACTCTGTGTCTCAGTAAAGCGCTCATACATAAAGATGCACCAGTACATATCTATTTATATGCATTCAGTCCCATATACAAACACATACAGACAGATACTTACACATATGCAAGTAATCATACATGTATACAAGCACTTAGTGTTGTCCAGCATGTTCCTAAAAGCTGATGAGGTCCTGTTTTTAAATTCTAGTCAGATGGTTCTTCTGCCTGGGAATCATCTGAGTTGTGTTCTTTTAATTCAAACATTTGCAAAATGAACTTCAAAGTATTTAAATGAAAAACTGGTTTTTACTTGGTTTAAGCAAACAATGCCAATCAGCAAAGCCTTAACTAAAATATTCTGCACTTGCACACCTTTAACTTCTTGTCACTTAGTATTAACTCTTGCTGCATTTTGCGTGTCTTAATAGCCTTCTCAGCAATCCAGTTTTCTCTGAATCTCTGATCCTTCTCAGTCCAAGTAGTCAAAAGACTGCTGCATGAAAAGAGCTAGCATTATCCCCTGAAGCTGCAGTCACCAGCTTCTATCCAACAGCTAAATACTCCATTCTCCTCTAAGACAAACAGATGCAGACTGGGTTTGGAGACACTGGGTTAGTGTTGAGGAGAAGGATTTGTGGGGGAACATTGTCAGTCTTTCTTTCCTTGATACCTGACTAAGGCAGGTGGGACCACAGCATTACCACAGCACTTGAGTGTGTGATGATGCTGATCCACTCAGAATGTGAACTCATGACCTCAACCTACAAATCTTCCAATCAAAAGCAGAATCCACCCTTTGGAGCCTATTCAATGGCAAAGTTGCACAACAAAGCTAAGCTGTGATCTAACTTGGCGCTATTTTAGTTGACAATGATCTCTTTTCGGGAGTCTATACCAAGCCATCCTCCTCCATCCATGCCATCAACTTAAATTTTTTTATTTTCAACTGACAGTCTTAAAGTGCCTACCTTATCACCCACCCCACCTAACTCGTGCCGGACCCAAACATGTTTGTGCCAAGTGTGCCTCTCCATGCTGGCGCAAGCTGTCTTTGCATCAGCATTGGTGAGGATTAAGGAAAGAAGTCACGGATGCCAGCACACTTTATCTTTTATGGAAACACATGTGGATGTCCATGTGCAGAGAGACACTGCTGACTTTTGTTTACATCTCTGCAGATGCCGTGAGGAACAGTGAGGCTCTATTAAAACCACATTGTCGATACATGCGAATGTCTGGGATGAATTGAGAAGGATATTTTTAATACTTTGTGTTTGCTCTTTACCTCGCATATTTGTGTTTTTCCAATGATTCCTATGTCTGGCCCCACATAGAGCACTGGAACTACTTTTCTGTTGAAAACCTTAACTGCACAGTACTATTTAAGGGCATTTAGTGGTTTGTGGCAACTGACTCTAAATTGCAAAAACATTTGCACGGCAATACTCCCTCGCCTCAGAAAGTAGTTTCTAGATCAGGGTTTTATTGTGTTTGTTGATGACTGCCGTCTTTTTATGTGTTTTGCTCCATTGCTTCACTCCTTGCCCATTTTGGAGGAAAAAACAAAGGGGAGAAAAAAACATTCCACTTGTTAATTCGCTGATCTCACCAACAATCGATTCAGATGCGTTTGTCACTCTTAAGGCAGATTGAATGGCCCAAAAAAGAACATGGAAGCAGTAAAAGCAAGGTGGGTTTAATCTGAAGTTGTGAATGACAATATTGATTTGCCTTTTCGTTTTTGACAGGGCAGGATAGCGACTTAGAATCAAATGTAATGGGGACTATAACTGTTGCAGCATGTCGCTTTCCTTGTCTCTTCTCCTCTCTGTATCAGCCTTTTCTTCTGTTTATGGTGTGATATATTTTCGATAGCACATTTATTTTTGTCAAGGGGAGAGAGAGTGAATGTCAAGGAAAAAGATCTAAGTACTGTTCAATATCTTGTGTGATACATCGGGTTTGTGAGTGCAAGAAAAAGAAAGCAATTATCCCATAAAAATGGCAATTGAATTCTGTTCAACATTTTATTAACCTTAAATGATAGTCATGATAATTGTGATTGGTACTTGTATAAAATGGCATCTACTAAATGACTTAGGTACTAGTGTAACACAGCCATCAATAAACATTAAATGTTACCCAGATCTATGTGCACAGGCATTAACATTTAATTCTAATGCACACGAGTGCTGAAGCGAAGCAGAGCTCAGTGCAGCTTACACCAGAAGGAAACTCATCTCTGCGAGTGAGAGTGGAGGTATTTGCCTTTAGAGGGCCTTGTGGACACATTAAGGCCTATTTGCATGTCCATAACACCAACAGAGAACCCCATCTCTGCACTTAGGCTCACTGGAGCTGTAGGTTTAAATATTGTAGAGAAGCAGAGCAAAGAATGGTGCCTGAGTCTCTTACTGAACAAATAATGAGTCCCCACGATAGCTTGTTCTGGATGATTTAAAACACTGCTAACTGTCTGCATGAGGTTTCTTTGTTATTCCTTTCTGTCATTAAAATTTGTACAGTACAAGCAAATGCTTCAAAGACTTTTGGAAAAGTCACCAAAGTTAATACAACAATATAATACTAACCTGTGATGTGCTTAATTGACCCCAGTGTGGAATCTCTGACTCTTGTTTACACAGGTATATAAATCATGGTCTTTTTGACCATTCGCCGAGCCCCTTCCTGTCACATTTTAGAAAAATGTTACCTTTTTTTGTTCTGACCACCACAATTAAGGGCCTTGGCTCTGAATAACAAAACAGAGACCCCTCCTTGCACACTAGCCTTAGGTTGTGTTTATGCTCTGGGACATCAAAGGCATTGCTGAACTTTTCCAAGCCCCTCCTGCTCAGGTAGTAATCCCAAAGTATAATCTCTTTAAAAACTGTAAAACCCATTAGGGTGACACCGTTTAAATCCTCAAAGAAGAAGATAGTGGGGGAGAGAGAGTAAAAAAAGTAAACTTTGTGGGCCTCTGAATTGTGACAGGGGCCTATCAAGTGGATTTATAAACGAGCAAGCTAGGCGAAAGATTGCGTGTTTACTCTCAAAATTTCCTGGGATATATTTGCAATAATTGGCTGGATGGATGGTTGCTTCCTGAGCAAACATGCTACATGTGGTTTAAACAACATAATGTGTGTTTAAAGAAGAGATGTAATGGTGTTAATTTGGCCTAACTGACTCTGAAGCAACAACTGAGCTGGTAAAACAAACAAATCTTTTTAGCTGCCCTGCCCTTAGGGGATACAAAACATAATTCAAACCCAAATAAATATTCTTCAATGTTTGCAACCATCTTATGCATTTAGGTCAGAAGTAAGCGCTAGTGTTAACCTGATTAGTTACGTGGTCAATATTGTAATAACCAGGTTATACAATGATTGCACTGCGCTATATAGCTGAGTAGTTTCTGTATACAAAAATCTCATGATAAATAACACATTGTTTATCAGTTAGCCAAATAATGATCTCAAGGGCTTAGTTTGCATATTGTGGTGGAATCAGGCTTAGCTCTGGCCTCCTTTGTTTGGGTGGGCAACTAAAAATTCAGGGTGGGTAACTTAGGTCTTTTATAGCATCACTGAGTGAGACAAAGACCAGAGATTAGAACAGCTGACTAGCAACTCACAGGTTTCTGATTTGAGTCCTCATTCAGATGCTGGCATGTCTGAGATTACTGTTTTTGTATCTGATCTCCAACAAAAATAAGCAGAATAATAATCCCCCTGACTAAAGTATTTGCATTTATTCGCTATAAGACACAGTTAACACACACAAAGGAAGGTTCTTTCCAAAACCTCAGAACAAAAGCTGCCCAGTTGTTTTTTGTGGCTGCCAGGCAAATTACAAATACTGATGAAATTAGTATTTAATGAAGAAAATATAATGTCTAAATGTCTCAACCTCTAAATGTAAATGTAAGCATCTCTTCAGAATTAAAAAAAATGTTCAGGGGCGGGTAGCAAGAAAAACTTAGGGAATTTGACTCTATCCTGGGTCACTGGTCACTCGCTGTTTGTTATTCAGAGCTATCATTCTATCAGGTTTTCTCTATGTGATATAATTCACATTAATTATATTACTAGATGTCAAACATAGATTTAAAAAATAATAGTGTATCAATAAACTGAGTGTTTTGCCTATTTATGTAAAAATCTAAGGCTTCATGTAGCTTTGTGCTTATCTTTGAGGTGCATGGCCGTGCACAGTAAAGTCTACATTGGCCTCGTGTGAATCCTGAGAGGTCTGTCAACTCTACTCTAAGACTTGAACTGCTCATATGCAGCTTGTTTTCATGGTGTTGGGCTGCTCATTCAATGCAGTCCTACCATAAAAGCACACAAAGATATATATAAAATTCAACATTATAATGCACATACAAGTGAAAAGTTAATATGCACAATAGAAGCCAAGCTTAGCAGGTTTCCTCAGTTCCCAACAAACCGGTCAGAAAAGGTGCAAATAAGTAGAAACATGAGGGAAGGATTTAATGGAAGTAACAACCATTTGTAACAACCAGAAACATGAAAAAAACATGTCAGCAATGATCTGTTCATACAAGAAAGTGTTAGCATAACCATAGGGAAAAGAGGGAGAAGCAACAGATTTTGGAGGCGTGTTGTAGACTGCCCAGCAAGTTGTTAGAAATGGTATTTGTGTTTTAGGTGCTGCTTCTGAAAATAAAAAATGAAAATTATTTTCCTTTAATTATGGGTGGGTTTGGTGGGCAAGAGGACTTGGTTACCCCTGCCTTTGCTAGAGCTGGCCTTGAGTGGCATATCTGCAATGGCCAATTATTCAGCCAAACACATTATGGTCCCCCTCCTTCTATTCTGTCTTTCTTGTTTTGTTTAATTTTCTCCACTCACTACTTTTTTCCTTATATACCTCTTTCCTTATCTTCCTTTTCTCATTCAATGTCACACATGCAGTCAACATCACCTTTGCAGCACATTCCATCTTGATTGTGCCACGCAAACATACAGACACACAAATTACACACAAAGATATACACACAGATACAGACACTCTCCAATCATCCACTCCACATGCCGCCAACAACCATCCAAAAGCCATAAATCCTGGGATGAAAAAATATTCCGTTTCTAAGGCCCCTAACTGTGTACCTTCCTCTGACCTCACCTCTGCCAAGCCATATCACAATCAATTCCATAAGTTAAACTGCAGTATAAGGTGCCATGAGAAGGTCAGACAGCCCACTTTGACTGCCATCTGAGCGTGAAGTACTTACTCTCCACACCATGTCCAAACTAGCTGCCACAGGATGCCTTAATATAGCACCTTCCAGCAATGGAACTCTCTCCTAGGGTTCATCCAGCACAGGTCTTTGCATGCCAGATACTGGAAACAGATATTGTGCATTTATGTATTGATTTTCATTTTGTGTATCATTAAATTTGACCTTTTTAATGCCAGACAATTACTGGATTCAGCAGAAAATTATTCTCATCAGGGTTAAAGCGCCTAACACCACAGCAGACTAATGAAATGATTTTAGGTGGGTTAGCAGCCGCTTAAGGCAGGTTGACCCACCCCATTTATTCAGTTGTACAGGAAACTCTAGGATACATCATTGCCCTTAGATGAGGAATTAATTTACAAAAGACATTGTTGAATAATAGATGACTTATAAAGCATGGTAAGAAAATTAAGTTTTACTGCAGATTTTTTAAAATGTTGTGGTCAGGATGGAAAATTCAAGAGATAAGAAGTGTGCACTTTTGACCAGCAGATTATGATGTTTAATGAAGCCCCCCTTTTTAAACATTTTTTGCTTTCCAATGATATCTAAACAGTAGGAGAAAAATGGGTCAGTCTTTCTTTTTTTATTCTCATTTCCCTTGTTTTCACCCTCTCTTTCTCTATCTGTTAATTCAAATACCTGTCTGTATCGTTTTCCAAGTAGCTCATGGCCTGTTACCCACAAAACACAACTTTTGGTAATAGAGGGAAACTGCTTATCTCGAAGTTGAAAAGAGAAAGAGAAAGAGATGGAGAGAATTTTATTTAATGAGCATGATGAATGTAAAGGAGTTCTTGTAAATCATCACATGGTTTACAAATTCAATAAGTAAGGGCTTCCTGCCTCAGCCAGGCAGGCCAGCACACACCTAAATTATTAACGAAGCTGGGGGCACCCAGAGGCACAACTTTGATGATGTTATAAACAGGGGAGAGGACAAGGTGCCTTCTCAGCAAAAGATTATAGGACCTCCCACCTCCCCCCAAATCCCCGACCTTAACACACTCACTCCTAATTACCCACTTCCAATGGGGAGACACAGAGATAGAGATTGAGGGGGAAAGCATCTAAATAAACTCGGCACAGTCCTTTCTTCCATATTGCCCTGTAAACTAATTGAAAGTACACAGCACACTGGTGCTTGGTCATGCAGGTGGGAAATACAGGTCAAACTTTCAGCACTCGCATTATGGTGTAAAAACTGCCCTTGCATTATTAGACCTGTATTTATTTGTAAATCATGAGTATGCTAATGAAGAGTGTGTTCATGCAAATAGCAGTCTGTTCAGGCGCCCAAATGATCACACCAAGTTTCTCTGCCAGAATTTTTTCCCCTCATAGGATAATTTTGTCTCTGGGCAATACTCTGTGTTTAAATCCAAATTCATTGAGTTTTGATAACAGCTGATGCAGCGTTTCATTGGGTTAGGTTTGGGGAAATGGTGGAAGAGGACAGGGAAGGAAAACTGTTGGCCAGGAAAAAACTGACCAAATCCAGATAATGAAAACGTGAATGAATTTAGAAGGCTTTACTGTATATGGGCAACAGGCATAGAAATAAAGTAATATAAAAAAGAAAAGGCAAAAGCAGTACAAAACTGCACACCTCCACCAAGGTCGCCACTGTCAAGAATTAGATACAAAACTTATATCATGAAGCTTTTCCCCCCCGGGGATTAATAAAGTATTCTGATTCTGATGACATGTACTCACTGGCCACTTTATTAGATGAACCTGTTCAACACAATTATCTAATCAGCCACTCAGTGTGTTCATGCATATAGAGCTGTTCAGGACAACATGCTGAAATTCAAACTGAACATCAGAATGCGGAAGAAAGATGATTTAAGTGACTCTTAACGTGGCATAGTTGTTGCTACCATACAGGCGAGTCTGAGTATTTCAGAAACTGCTGATCTACTGGGATTTTTCCACACAACCAACTCTAGTGTTTACAGAGAATGGCCTGAAAAAAGAAAAGCCAGTTAGTTCTCCAGGCAAAAATGCATTTTTGATGCCACAGGTGAGAGGAGAATGGCCAGACTGAGTTGAGCTGATAGGAAGGCAACAGTAATTCAAATAGCCACTGGTTAAAGCCAAAGTACGCAGAAGAGCATCTCTGAATGAACAACACATGGAACCTTGAAGTAGATGGGCTACAGCAGCAGAAGACCACACTGGGTTCTAGACTTGTTAGCAAAGAGCAGGAAATTAAGGCTATAGTTTGCATGGGCTCACCAGAAATGGAAAAACTTGGAAAAATATTCCCAGGTCTCATAAATTTCCATTTTTGCTGTGACACTTAGATGATAGGGTCAGAATCTGGCATAAACATCTTGCCTTCTATTAACAATCCAGGCTGCTGTGGGAATACTTTCTAGGCACACTTTGGGCCCTTCACTACCAACTGAGCATTGTTTTAACTCCATAGTCTTCCTGAGTATTGTTGCTGACCGTATTCATCCCTTTATGACCACAGTGTACCCATCTTTTGATGGCTTCCAGCAGGATAAAGTGCTGTGTCACAAAACTCAAATAATCTCAAACTTGTTTCTTGAACATGACAATGAGTTTGCTTGACTCAAATGGCCTCCACAGTCACCAAATCTCAATCCAATAGAGCACCTTTGGAATGTGGTGGAATGGAAATTGGCATCATGGACACGCAACCGACAAATCTGCAGCAATCAGCAACTATGTGAAACGCTTGTGTCAATACGGACTAAAATCTTTGAGAAATGTTTCCAGCGCTCTGTTGAACAACTGGATCTGCATCAACTGCATAAGTTAATCACTTCTGTGTTAAGGACAGTTCCCAACAATTCACCTGTAACATTTTGCATAATCCTGGCAACAAACAAAATGAACAAAACACATGGAAAACTAGAACCTTTGAGAAGGATTTTTTTCTTTTACATTAAAATGGCTAATGAGCGTTGAAATAGAAATTGTCGTTTTGTTTAATTAAGCCCCATATTTAAGATATTTGAGGAATCAAACATAAAGGGCAACTACATACATAAAATTATTATAAAACTTGTTTCCATCCAATACTTTCTTCTTATTACTCTATTATTCAAATGTGAGGATAACACATTCGCAGGCCTGGTTGTATTGCACTGTTAATAAACTGAAAAGCAGCAGGCAAAGTCTGTGTTAAGAACCTGACAGCAAAGCATGATTTCCCAAGTGCAAACATGATCCAAATTAAAAACAAAAAACAAGTCTCCAGTGACATTACTCTAAATTTGATAGCAGGTCTGAAGCATTTGTCATTAAGCAGATCATAAATTCAATAATTTTCATATGAGAGTTTTGACTGTAATAAGATCCTGCTCCATGCTTGTATTTGTGCAAAGATCTTTTTTTCTGTAATTTCTGCTCTGATGATTACTAAATTGAGAGCAACCGTAACAATAGCGAATACAAAGTCTGCTTGTCAGCATTTGTATAGCAATGACCCTCAATCCTTCAAAAAACCAGCAATATATAACTCGACATGCATGAGGATATGCATAGGCTGTTCTCGGGTTGTAAAGTATGCTGGACCAAGAAAGGGAGTGACAGAAGAGTTCCCAGCGTTTAGGGAGAAAATTATAATGGTCACTTTTCATTGCTTTTAACACTAGGTGGAGCTGGCCGATCCGTTGTTTGTTACACTGCCCCAAGGTGACAGTAAACATCTACAACATGTAGACGATGGTCTGCAAAGCTGTGTAGGCTCTCTGTTGGATCAACACAGTACCGTAAAACAGCCATTAATAGGAGAGGGCAAGGTTCAAATGGAATAATTTACCCAAACTGGTGAAGTTGGCAGCACTAAATTTTAGTGAGGCTACCTGTTGTTACAAAGGGTGGTAGGGTGGTACAATCATTAGCACTATCACCTCACAGCAAGAAGGTCTTGGGTTTAATTCTACTGGCCAGCTGGGCCCCCCCTGTGTGATGCCTGCCTGGGTTCCCTCTGGATACTCCAGCTTTCTCCCACAGCCTAAAGACTTGCAGAGTTAGGCCAGTTGGATACATGGTTGTCTGTCTCTCTGTGTTAGTCCTGTGACAGACTCCGGCTTCAAGCTTTATAAGTCAAAGTGTTTATGATTTGCAATTAAGTCAAAAAAATAA
The DNA here is from genome assembly GCA_015106775.1 of Etroplus canarensis. Classification (NCBI taxonomy): domain Eukaryota; kingdom Metazoa; phylum Chordata; class Actinopteri; order Cichliformes; family Cichlidae; genus Etroplus; species Etroplus canarensis. Next base: position 3,481 of record VUQH01060636.1, on the reverse strand, counting down.
CTAAAAAAGTACAATGTTTGACTTGACTCAATGAGCACAATGATTTTAATTGAAAAATCATATCTTTAAAGTTCATGAACTCAAAAAAATTGATCAGTTGCCTTAATTTTTTGGGTTCTGTGGTTTGTGTCCTGTTAAGACTTTTGTGTTATTCACCTTGTTTTGCTTTTTCTCCTGCTGGTTTCTTGTCTTTTTCACTTGACTTTTACTTTTGCTTTCAGTCAGTGTTTAGGATTAGACTCTAAAAACTAGTTGGTTAGGTTTTGGAAACCATGCTTGTTTGGAATAAAGACACATCTCTTTTCAACAGTAACTGTACACACTGAGTTGTGAGTGACAAACCTGTCTCACTAAGGCCATAACATGGTGTGTAAAACTCTGCTGTGAAAGGACACCCTGAGCGGAACTGAGCTTCACCGGTCAAGAAATTAGTGGTAAGTCGCTTGGATGTTAACATATAAAAAGAAAAACACAGCATGAAGACTGCCCAAAAAAGTGAACAAAAGTCAACCACAATGTCACAAAATCACAGCAACACAAGCTTCTGAAAAAGTGAAAAAAAGTGAAGTTAAAGCTTTCAGTTCAAACATCATTCCCATTTTCTCTTCTATATCCTCCATCTGTGGAAGTCTTGGGCAGCAGTTGCTACTCAACACAGGGCCATCTGTGAGGGATAAGCCTTTAGAAATACACAGAGCAGGCTTTCATACATGTCCCATCACAGTCAAGCAGAAAATTGGGAAAATTGTGTCAAAGAAGAGGGAGCTTCCCAAACTCTGGTCTTGAACTGTGGTTGAGTAGGGGAGGCAGGGTTGAGGAGTCATGGTCATAGACAAGGCCTGATCGCTACATTGCTCTGGAACGCCAAAAAACACAGACGCCCTGAGGGAATTTGGTGGCATACGCAAGTCTCTGTCTAACTGTTCTTCCTTTTTCTCTTTTCTTGAAAATAAGCACGGCTGTCATATAAGGACATCAGATCAGATGACTGCTGGTGAAGTAAACATCATACTCTTGTACTTTACACATATTTTTTCATGGTTTCACACTATTCTAATTTTGGCCATAAGTTATGCGTTTTAAATGACATTAAGAAGTTTAGTAGGTGGATTAAATAAGTGTATCAATTTATATTTATGTATGTGTAAACATTATATAAAATGTATGTTTCTTTATTTTGAGTTGGTATGTGGTCAAGTCTTAAGGCTTGACTATACATGATAAAATAAGAAAATGCTCTGCATTTATCACTAGTGGCTATACTGATAATCTGTAAATGAAATAATGGACTGGAACAAAAGGGCAGAAAATGATTAAAAACTCTGTTGTCCTAATTTGTGTTTTCTGATGGGACGCAGGAGTTACGAGTAACCCTTAGACATACAACCTCAACTCAAGACATATAATTCCACTACAATAAGTCATCTGTTGAATTCCAAAATGAGGCTGATGACACAGATGCCAAAGTATGCACACTGAGAGGGAAGTGATGTCACTGCTGCCTACTAAAACTGTATCTGTTCAAATCAAATTAGATCTACGGCGCCCTGGCACATTCAATTACCCAAAATACCCCCACCCGAAATACCACCAAAGACGCTGTGATTTGACATCTACAAGGATAAATGGAGTGCTAACAAAGTTTCTTACACTGAGAGAAAGTCAGCCAAGTAGACTTCCTGTCTGTAAAGAGTAGCAGACGATTTTCTTCAGCAGCGTCTGGGTCTGAACAAGTGTACATACCATCGACAGAATGAAAAAAAGGCAATATGACAAAAATGTCAGGAATTTTTAGACCATGACATGATACATATTTTCATATTATTATGAACTAATTCAGTACAATCAATACAGACAGATAGCAACTGAAACACTGACAACTGGACATTTCTCCTAAGCACTTTAGTGATTGAGAATGTTCGGTTTTAGAAATCCACATCCTGTTGGTCTAAAAATGTTTTTAAAAATGTCAATGACATCACACGGACAAGTCAAATCCCTGACCCCATCATCTTTATGGGTCAATATATTGATCAGTTGTAGATTTTGTGGCTGTCTTGACTTTACAACAGTGACACTTTGTGTCTTGGAAAGGGTTAGGTGTGAAAGCTCCTCAGCCATAATTAGCTTTCCATCCAGGGGAAAGTTAATATTTCTCAAGTTGAAGTGAGGCTTATTTTTTCCTGGACAGACTGTAATGGATAACCCAATGAGGCCAGTGTGCACTGCACACACACATATACTTGCAAACAGAATACACAGATGAAAACACAAACACACGTCCACTCCCCGGGAGGCCTACAGTCAGACAGAGAGTGACACACAAATCTATGCCCATTCCCTTCATGACAGACCATGCGGGCTGGCTGAGCTACAGCCTGATCAATAGTCATCAGTGACCTTGCCCACGTAAAATCACAACTGTAAGACACAAATTTAGCAATCTGCACATTTCCATACCCTTTGAATGTGTGTGTGTGTGTGTGTCAGTACAGAAATTATTTTATACATGTACATTAGTTTGACTATCTAAATATGGGAGACGTATATTTTCCTATTCAGACATCATGCACAGTCTTAAAGAAATTAAATATGTGTGCTTGTGTGTGTTTGCACATCAAAAGTATTGCTAAATATGCATCTTCACAGCAAAAATTCATAGGGTGCCAAAAGTACAGTAATCAATTCTTTGCTTGGGTCACTGATCAATTGTTACAAATGCCAATCAAAATCTAATTATTCATACTTTACTGTTATTGCACAAACAGTCAGGCAGAAGTGTACAGCACCAACTACTTAATAAACCAGTGATTCCATATGTTATACTTCAGATTGAGACTATCGGACTTCCTGAAACAAACTCAAATAATATGTGGCCAATTTTTAATTGTACAACTCATAATGTTGTCACTCATTATAGGTTTGGATTTCATATGACTCTCCCATATTTGACAACATAAATTGTCCACATTAAAATTGTCAGAATCATGCTATAATCCCCTTTTCAGAGTCCTTTTTTAAATATCAGTTGCATCAATTTAATTGTTGTACTTACATGCAAATATATTTACTGAAAAAAATTGTTGCTAAATTTAGTCAAAATTACAATATGTTTTTGATGTTAGAAAGGCACAAGGGAGTAGGGACCAAGGCAGCTAACAATGCCACCACAACAACAACAAACAAATGTTTGCTGATAAATAAAACATATTCAATCAAAGCATAAATGCTAATGAAAAGAGAACTTGCAATAGCAGGAGCTGAACGTGCGAGCTCTGGCACACACAAACTGCAAGAGAGAGAGGTGTTAATTGCTGTGCTAATTAGGTCCTGATTGCATTGCTCTTGTTTTGCACTTGCAGGTGATTAAAATTTCAACAGAGCACATTATTTGGCACTGTTAACAGGTGCCAAATTCAGTTCACAACACAAACAGGGAAACACACACAGTCACGGGCCCAGAAATGCATTAACACACGGT
>VUQH01060630.1:27037-50695 GCA_015106775.1 Etroplus canarensis | reverse complement strand
CACAGGTAAGTTTTAAAAACAAATGTTTGCTTTGAGAGTGCTGAGGGAGAAGCATAGAGAAGGTCAGAAGGAGTTGCACTGTGTCTTTGTGGATCTTGAGAAAGCATATGATAAGGTGCCAAGAGAGGAACTGTGGAATTGTATGAGGAAGTCAGGAGTGGCGGAGAAGGATGTGAAGGTGGTCCAGGACATGTATGAGGACAGTGAGACAGTGGTGAGGTGTGCAGTAGGAGTGACAGATGGGTTCAATTTGGGGGTGGGATTACATCAGGGATCAGCTCCCTGTCTTGTTTGCAGTGGTGATGGACAGTATTTTTGTAGGAGTAGACAAGATCAAGATAAGTGAGATGTGGAGAAGGAGGTAGCCAGTGTTGTTGAGTTGTTAACAGCTATTAACCTGTATTACATTCAGGATAAATTTAAGACTGTTTTCCTCTCTTCCTTTCAGGAGGTATTGAAACAACTGCAGAGTAAACTGGAGCAGGAGGCAGGAACCCTGGCTTCGTCCGGGAGAAGCGACGTGTTGCACCAGCTCAAAGGTCTGAATCCGTTTTTTTTGGGAGGGGATTTAAAGTGCAGTTTTACCTCAGGAACATTCAACAGGAAACAGGAACCTTTTGAGGAACTCTGTTCAGGAGGTTTACTCCAGAAAGTGCATGCTCAGATCCAAAAGATCTTCTAAAATAGACGGCTGAAGAAACCTTAAGGCCTTGAAGCACTCCTGGCATTTTTAGTCAAATTCTTGGGTCTTTTTGGGGAGAATGAGGGCAAATGGCAAAAGACCTCACAACAGCTCAAACTTTAAGTTTTTTTTAAACTGTCTATATGGGAACCAAGTTATTCCCCTTAATTGCTATAATAATTCTCCTAAAGTCTCTAAAGACTCTACTGGTGTCTGAAGCTGGGAGCTCAGAGCCTCCGCTGGGACCAATCGTCACTTACAGAGAAAGGAAATCGACTCATTCGGTTAATCTGATTGGCTCCAGCCAGCCGAGCCTTGTTGGGACTCAATTCAATTAAGCAGCCAATTAATGTCAGTTAGTTTGTCTGGACTGGAATTGGTGTATTTCCAGCAGAGCTTATGAGCTACAGGCGTTTACAGACTTTAGTTATCTGCCAGCAACACTAGAGAACTCAGATTCAATCAACATAATTAATAAACATTAACTCAACAGTTTAACTCCATTAATGCTCAATCTAAGGAAAATTAAATGTAGTTTGAACAATTTAACAGTGGTTACAGATCTGAAAAATTTAGCTCTCTTCTCACTTGAAAGGAAGCCAGTGCTGGTCAGATGACATATACAGTAAAGCGATCAAGAAAGTTATTCAGTGGACTCTGTGCAGTCCTGTGAGTACACCACGTGATTCTGTGTCTTGTAGGACCACCTTTAGCAGCAAGAACTTGAAGTAATCCTTTTATGTATGACTTTTTCAGTCTCTCACATCTTTGTGGAGGAATTATGGCCCACTCTACTTTTCATTGTTCAATTTATTTATGAACAGCTCTTTTAAGGTCCCATTTCATTTCAGTCAGAATCTGGACTTTGACTGGGCCATTGCAATACCTTGGTTCTTTACTTTTTCACCCATTCTGATATAGATTTGCTGCTGTACTAAGAATCATTGGCCTGTTGTATGACCCGGTTTCAGCCAAGCTTTAGCTGTTGAACAGATGGCCTCGCATTTTACTCTAGAATACTTTGGTATGCAGAAAAGTTTATGGTCAACGTTGAGGTGCTGTGGCTGCAAAACAAGCCCAAATCATCACCCCCTCCACCACTGTGAAATGCAGTTGGGTGTGAGGTGTTTGTGCTGATATGCTGTGGTTGATTGTGGCCAAATGTGGTGCTGTGCGTTATGGCCAAACATCTCCGCTTTTGGTCTCATCTGTCCAAAGGACATTGTTCCAGAAATCTTGTGGTTGGTTCAGATGCAGTTTTACTGTGCTGACATATTCTTTACAGAGAAAAGATTTCTCCTGGCAACCCTACCAAACAAGCCATACTTATTCAGTCTTTTTCCAACTGTAATGAACTTTAACATTTACCATGCTAACTGAGGCATGTAGAGTCTGAGCTGTAGCTCTTGGGTCTTTTTCAGTTTCTCTGAGCATTGTACAATCTGACCTTGGGGTGAATTTACTGGGACGTCCACTCCTGGGAAGATTGTGGCATTGTGTCAACACACGCCTGAATGCTCCAGACCAGCAAACTTCTGTTCTGAAACTTCTGCTTTTATTGAGGTGGTCACATTGACTGGTGAGCAGTTAATCAAGTGCATTTGATAAGCAGCATCCAGCTGCTTAGTTCCTATGGAAGCAGTTCTTAGTTATTCACAGGACTGCATAGAGTCCTGTGAAATCTTTCTTTTTTACATGACTGCAAATTGGTTTAGATCAGAGCTTGAGCTCCCTGAGCCTGGTTCTGCCTGAGGTCTCCTCCTGTTAAAAGGGAGTTCTTCCTTCCCACAGTCACCAAGTGCTTGCCCAAAGGGGATAGTCTAATTGTTGGGGTTTTCTCTCTAATACTGTAGGGTCTTTACCTTATAGTATGAAGCGCCTTGAGGCGACTTTTGTTGTGAATTGGTGCTACATAAATAAAATTGAATTGAATTGAAATTGAATTGTAAGAATGAAACCTGATATACAATAAAATCTCAGATGTGATGCTAGAAAAGATTCTGACATTGATATTGGAAGTATTCATGGCTCAAATCAGAATAAAACAAACACAAAAGGCTTATATAGAAAAATGAAAAAAAAATCCAAATGATAGGCATTAAAAGGTAACATAAGTGTCCCAGATGCAACAAGGAGAGATTGTTTGATTGGAGCGAAGTTGGTTACACTCTTAAAAAGATTTTACTGCTGGAATCAAGCTCATCAGGTCTGAAATAAAATATATAATGTCCATGGGCTGGACCACTAGATCACTATAGAAGCAGAATCTGAACTGTTGATGTGATGGTTCTTCACCTTCCGCCTCCTCTCTCAGAGCTCCACATGGACCTCACCAACTACTACGAACTCAAACATCAACCTCACAACCTGAGATTACTGACGGGCAGTCTGGGAGGGGTGGGGCCAGGTGTGGGCGGAGGTACAGTGCTAGATGATCACCTGGCTCTGCCCCCATCCTCATGCTCTTCCTCCTCCTCGATGGCGGCAGTGAGCAGAGCCAGGAGTCCACTCCAAGCAGTATCCTGTCAGAGCACAGTGTCTGCTGGGAAGACTGCCGCCGTCATGCTGCCGCATCACTTCCTGGATGGAGCCCCGCCTAAAATAGCTGTTATTACTGGGGCAGACGGACGAGTGATCGACCATCACTTGGAGGAGCTGTGTAAGGAGAGGTGAGCCACTTTACTTGAATCTGAACTCAGGGACCTGAAAGACAGAGGTTACATGGAACTGGTACTGTCGCAGTGAAGAAAGACTCACAGACCCAGAGCCTCCGTTTGAAGAGTGATGAGCAAAAATCATTGAGAAAGAGATGCAAAATATTTTCAGAGATACAGAACATGTAAACAAAGTAAAGAGACACCTTCAGCTGCTCCTTTGTGTTGTCCCCAAGGGGTCACCACAGCAGATTAATCCACAATGGTAATTAGGAAGAAATTTTACACCAGATATCCTTCCTAACTCAACCCTCCATAGTAAGAGGAGCTTATGTTTCCATGTGGAATTGAACCAGGGACCTTTTACTTGTAAGACAAATCCATAAACCACTACACTATAGAGACACAAGCATTTATATTGTTTAGCCTTGTTTTTGAAGCATTAGACCGAATGTTAGGAAAGCTGATTCTGTTTTTCTGTTTCTGCAAATGAAAGATAAAATTGTTTTTGTTATGCAGAATGGTAGGCATCCTCTCAGTGTAAGTGTTAGGAAACTAGGTACTAACTAAGATGAAGAGAGGTGAAGAGATGATGTGCAGAGCTGTACTAACTACAGAGGGATCAAGTTGATGAGCCATACCATGAAGATATGGGAGAGGGTTGTTGAAGCCAGACTAAGAAGAGAGGTGACCATCAGCGAGCAGCAGTATGGCTTCATGCCAAAAAAGAGTGCTACAGATGTAATATTTGCTTTGAGAGTGTTGATGGAGAAGTATAGAGAAGGTCAGAAGGAGTTGCACTGTGTCTTTGTGGATCTTGAGAAAGCATATGATATGATGCCAAGAGAGGAACTGGAATTGTATGAGGAAGTCAGGAGTGGCAGAGAAGTATGTGAAGGTGGTGCAGGGTATGTATGAGGACAGTGAGACAGTGGTGAGGTGTTCAGTAGGAGTGACAGATTAGTTCAAGGTGGGGGTGGGATTACATCAGGGATCAGCTCTGAACCCCTTCTTATTTGCAATGGTGATGGACAGATTGACAGATGAGGTCAGGCATGCACCTCAGTGGACTATGATGTTTGCAGATGACATTGTGATCTGTAGTGAGAGTAGGGAGGAGGTGGAAGAAAGCCTGGAGAGGTGGAGGTATGCACTGGGGAGAAGAGGCATGAAAGTCGGTAGAAGCAAGACAGAATATGTGTGTGAATGAGAGTGAGGCAGGTGGAACGGTGGACATGCAAGGAGTAAAGGCAGTGAAGGTGGATGAGTTTAAATACCTAGTATCAACTATCTAAAGCAAAGGGCAGAGCAAAAGAAAGGTCAAGAAGAAAGTGCAGGAAGGGTGGAGTGGGTGGAGATGAGGATCAGGGGTGCTTTGTGACAGAGGGATAGCAACAAGAGTGAAAGGGAAGGTTTATAAGACAGTGATGAGACCTGCTATGATGTATGGTTCGGAAACAGTGGCACTGACAAAAAGACACTGAGAGTTTTACTGGAAGTGACCAATATGGACAGGATTAGAAATGAGTACATCAGAGGGACAGCTCAGGTTAAGGAGTCTGGAGACAAAGTCAGAGAGGCAAGGCTGAGATGATTTTGACATGTGCAGAGGAGGAATAGTGGATATAATGGGCAAAGATTGTTGAAAATGGAGTTACCAGGCAGGAGGAGAAGAGGAACACCATAAAGAAATTACGTGGATGTTGTGAAGGAGGGCATGCAGAGGGTTCGTGGGACAAAAGAGGATGCAAGGGATGGGGTGAGATCAATCGCAGATAATTTGCTGCAGTGACCCCTAACTGATTTGTTTACTAAATCAAACAGAGGGTCACAGAACATCTTTTCCATATATACAGAAAAATATTCCTGTAGGCATTGGAAATCCTGTGACGCAAAAGTTTGAGTATGATCCTGGTTAGATTAATAGGGTGAAAAACGAGCCTGAAATGAGAGGCCATGAGTTTGAGCCATACTTGCAGTGATATGCTGAAGTTGAGCCAACTTCAGCACAACTTTCATTTTTAGAACAATTTTTCAACCACGGCTAGACATCACGGAAATACCACCAGCCAACTGTTATTCAATATGTAGCTCCAAATGCGCAAGATAGGAGCAGCCAAAACAATAACTGCTAGCATTCTCAGTAGTTCACCTAAAACTGGAACGAAACAGTGTGAATAAAAAAGTGGTTCAGCATCATTTGAAGCCATTCTGCGTCTCCTCTGGGTCTGGAGGTCTGAGGTTATGTCTCCTCTGTCAGTGAGGTAGTGGTGGTACTACTTGAAAATCTTTCTAAAGTGAAAGTTGAAATCATTGCTAAAGGTGTAAATGTAAGTAACTATAAGATTTAAATACTGAAACATAATGCAACTGTATTAGCACTCCAAGCAGTGACTAATTGTGAACTTCAATTATATGCTGTTTAATTAAAAGAAACTAGACCTGCTGATGAGTATAACTGATTCCATGGCAGTGTTGATGAATGTATCCTTCAGTTTGTCTGGTCGAGGCATTGGGTGACTGACAATAAGCTCTGCTTTAGTTGTTAGTGTGTCAGAGTTACACTCCATGGTTATACTCAGTAAACATGAACGATAACCACTAAAACTGTCTGTAGGGACCTCCTGCTGGGTGAGATTGACCGGGAGGAGAGAGAGCGCTGTTGGTACTTCAGCCAGCTGGAGGAACTGTCACAGAAACTGGCCCAGCTGCCACGCATCGACACAGTGAGAACACACCCTGACACAAACACATATGCTAACACACACACACACACACACACACACACATAGTCAAAGTGAGGCTTAACATTTAAGTCCAGGAGGAGATTTCTGGCATCAGATTCTGCAGCTGTTGGAAGGAGATCCCCTCTAATATGATGACGACTCTGGTTAGAGACAGGAGATGACGCCAGTGTAGTTTTGAGCACTTTATTATTCATCACTGCCAGCCTAATTACTTAAGAGCAGAGAGAATAAAACACAGTGCTCATGAATATAAAAAGTTATTGGTTCTATGAATGCAAATTAGCCAACATGAGTCCAACTCTGTCAAAAAGAGTCTGATATCCGGGCTCAGCAAGCAACTATGCATTGAGTAGTCCATTAAATGGCATGCAGTAGCTTTAATCCAACTGAAAAACCTTAATTACCATTGTAAGAGTGAGTGCTGACTCCATTCCCATTGGTCAGTGAGTAAACGATGATCAGGATCAGTGAAGGGAGTTGATGATCAATCCTGTCACAGACTGGCAGTTTTATAGTATTTCCTTTCAGTCTGTAGAGGGCAGTAGAAAACAGTGAAAAAGATCAGTCTGAGACTGGATACCTCCACCATGGCTGAATAGCCCTATCTCATAATGTTAAAGATTTCTTCAAAAAACTCCAGAATCCAGATCTAGTTAATCACTTCTAACCTGGACCAAATCCTAGCACTGGTAACATTTTCGTACCAATCTATGTGTATCTTTTTATGTAATCCTGTAAACAAACAGACTCATAAAAACACATCAGATAGCATAACCTCCTTGGCAGAGGTGACAGTCAATAATGGTTAAAGACTGACAGCTTTATAGTGTTTCTTTTCGGCCTCTAGAGGGCAGTATAAAACCGGGTTTTAAAAAAAAAAAGGAGTCAGAGACTGCATACCTCCACCAAGGCTGAACAGTCCCGGAATTTCTCTGTTTCCCGGATGGGGATCAACTCCGAAGGTTAATCATTCTATGCTGGGCCAAAACCAACCTTTGGTAATTTTTTTTGTTCCAGTCTATCTGTAACTTTTTCTGTGATGCCCTAATACTTACAGAAAGGGATTTTATCACAATTCAAACGTAAAAAAATTGAATGATATTTATTTTCTCAGCCTCTTCTATCAACATCAGAATGAACGTTGCCAGATTTTTTTTTTAACCCAACAAAATTTGCAGATAGGGTACCATTCATCATGGACTATCTCAAGAGCTCCCCCTATGTAACAACAAGTCCAGAGAGTGGGAGCTGTTGACTTTTTATAAATTCTTTGGTTGTAAAAAGAGCTATTAGAAAACCATTGAGCTGATATCTGACCTCTGACCTTGGGGTGTTTCTGCTGCTGCTGCAGTTTTCTCTGCAGATAGATATGATCCGGCAGAAGCTGGAGTTGGATGCTCAGAAGATTCGGTCTGTGATGGAGGAACGCTTCGGCACCAGTGATGAGATGGTTCAGAGGACACAGGTGAGCTTTAAAGTGAACATGATTGTGAAGTTATTTTCAGGTATAAAACTTTTTGAGGGACAAAGCTTATTATTAAATAATGGAAACAACGGGTACAGCCGAAAGAGGAAAAAGGTATCCTTTATAAGTTATCAGCTAATGCTAAGTAAGCTTAGTTAGACAGGTGCGAGTGTATCACAGACACAAATACCTGCCAACTGGCGCTAAAAAAGATGCAAATAAAACGCTACAATTACCTTGACCAAAACTGGAGCAGACTCTCTCTCTGTTAGTACAATTTACTACACAGCATGCCATACAAGAAGGCTCTGGGTTCAAACGTTTTGATCAGTAGCTTTTATGTGGCATTTGAGTGTTTTCACAAAGTACAAAGACATGCTTGTTAGGTTAATAGGAGGTCATAAATTGGTCATAGGTGTGTGTGTCTGTGTGAGTGACCTGGTGACCTGTTCATGTGCTTCCTGCCTCTTATCCAGTAACAGCTGGGATAGGTTCCAGCGTGAATCTGATAAAAAAAACTGGTGAAAGTGAAAAGCTCTCACTAATTCAAAAAGAGGCTCCTCTGAAGAATCTAAAAGAAAGAAAACTCTTTTCCAAATTCTGGCAACATACAGTATTGCATTACTGCGTATCTGTGGTAATAATGGATTCATTAAATGTTAAATTACAGTGTGTGATTTCTGCAGATAAGAGATGACTTTTACAACTGCTGGAAAAGAGAGAGCACATCTGGATGTGTCTGAAAATGTACGTGTGTGTGTATGTGTGTGTGTTGCAGAAGCGTGTTGCTCGCCTAGAGCAGCTGGAAAAAGAACTGCAGGAGGTCCGGGGGAGTCAGGAGAGCCAGCTACAGGTCAGAAATACTGTACACAATAAAACACACACACACACACACACACACACACACACACACACACACACACAGAGAGTGCCATCTCCTGGTGAGAATGAGACTGCAACAATTGAATAATTGTCCTCACCCGCCTCCCCTTCCAAATTTGTCAAAAAAACGTATGGTGGGCATCAGGGAACAAAAAGGAGTCTCCCATGACCATTCATTCATTTTCTTCCGCTTATCCAGTTCGGGGTCGCAGGGGATGCTGGAGCCTATCCCAGCTGTGCTAGGTCTGTAGAAACATGGTAGCGCAACGCCGTAACTCCAATGGAGCAGGACCCATTAACGTTGTATTTATAAATATCTTTCCGTAAGTGAACAAAAACACAGTGAATATTATTGTAGAGTTAATTTACACTAGGAAAAGCATAAACATGTATTTTACACTAAATTTCTGATCAGCAATAACCTGAACTGTTACACACACTCCTTTAAAGTTGTTACTGATGGACCCTGCAGAAGAACTGTTCACCAAAACATTTAACTGGACACACTTTCAGATGTCACTTCCAGAGCTGTGATTAGCCAGCGAGGTCTGCTTGCACTGGTGGAAACTTTTCAGGGTGACCAACAGTGGATATATTCAGAGGAGTGACCCTTTCTATTTAAATTAGAGTCATGCAATATATTGATTTTTTAAACCATATTTCTATGATTTCATAAAAGATCTAGAATAAGTTTGAAGTTAAAGTTTGAAGGTACGTGTCAACGTCATTGATTTGTGGGGAAAAGTAAGAAAGAAACTTCAAAGCTACCTGACTTCATTAAAAAAACAGAAGTTGCTGGTCATTTGCTGGTGAGTTGTATCACCATTAAGCCTAATATATTCACTTGTGCTTTTGCCCTCACGCACATTAATTTGATGTGGAGTTCTCATTAGCATTGCGTCTGAGATGTGAGTACAGTATGAGAACATACTGACTTGAAGAAATCTGAGTTGTATATGATCATTTCTTTGTGAAAACGAGTTTGTCTCTGTGTTTTCTTTGTTCAGCCACACAAACAGTAGAAACCACATCATACATCCACAACAAAGTCTCAACACATCAGGAAAATACGCAAAAAAACCTGCACATTAATTGGAAAACTTCTGATCAATGATGACTAAGAAGTCCGTGTGGTCTAAGTCATCATCAGAAAGAGCTTTTTGCTTTTCTCCAAAACATCGGATAAGTGTATATATGAATATTAATCTGTGGGAAATACTGCGTAAACATCAGAGGAGGGTTGTTAATGGCTTCTGTTGAAGAAGACTCTGCAACGATTAAATGTAGAAATATAAACTTTTATTTATCTCTATAAAATCTAGATTTAAAAACTCATGAAATGTTATTATATATTTTCTGACTCCCACGTTGTCCTCAAGTGCAGTAATTTCCTATTTGACTGGTAAACATTGCGGGTTTTAATATCCACATGATGCCCTCAGCTGTAAAAACAGCTGAATTCAGGTTTCATGATGTCCGTCATGCTGTCAGTGCATCACTGCAGCAGGCGCTCCCAGCCTAACTCCACTTGACAAAGCGACACTGAACCATCGTAGGCCCACACCCAGAACCCTGGGTACAACGGCTCAGTGAAGATGGATGTGAAGGTGTGGAGGTGGACCATAGTATCTGAAGAGACACAGTAGAAGGACATAAATCCAGCAGGCCAATTAAGGAAGACCCCCACTCTACGGGTGAAGGGCTCAGGTGACGAGGACTTGAATCTCTTCCTGTTGTGGCATGGAGTGTAGCTTCCCTCTGAGCACTCCAGGCTCCAGGACTGCTCATTGTGTCCCAGTAGGCAGCTCGCCATGTCTCCATCCCTAGGGATGCTGTTGTAGGTGACACCGATATCGGCACCACCACTCCACTCCACCTCCCAATACACTGAGTCCAGTAGCCCCTCCCTGCAAAGAACCTGTGGGCACTGCTCAAACCGCTCCGGGTGGTCTGAAGATCGATGGTCCAAGGATCGATGATCCGACCAGACACGAGTTGCCTTCCTGTTGCTTTCAGTCAGAAGGAGCTCGGAGTTGGCAGTGTTGGGGTCAAGGGTCAGATAGTAGGCAACTGAAGGTGAAATACAAAAAGAGGAAAGCTGAATAGTCATCAAGAAAAAAAACAAGTTTTTTTTCAGACTCTAGACATTTTGTATCCTGCTGCCTCAGGGCTCAAAGCAAAAATGACTCAGTGAAGAGCAAGATCTCAACATTACAAACTGCATCCAATACTTCACTTACATATTATCTAAGTTTTTATTGAATACAGCTGAAGTGTGTACTTAGCAACCACAATGGCACTATCATATTAAACTATGAAATACTTTGAAATTTTACCATCAGATTGCAGCTAATTTTCAGGAAGTTATGAAGAACATTTGAACATTGAAGGCCTTAAAAAAAATCAAAGGATTAATCAAAGAGTCATCAGTTTGGAAATAGCTACATTTTTGGTTTACTTAGCTTTAGATTCCCTTTATTATTTTTCTTTCTGCAAATAAAATGTTCTGTATGCAAAGAGATAGAGTCAGGACAAAATTAACATAGCTTAGCAGAAAAACAGGCACTAGGTGGAAACAGCTACCCTAGCTCTGTAAAGTTAAAAAATAAAAATTGTAAAGGAAAAAAAATTATTTTTGAGCTTTGTTTAAAATTATGTATCTGTTAACTCCAAATACTTTTCAAATATGAGTACTTCCCAAATTATACAAATCTATGCAGATGAGACCGTATACTTCATTAAAGTGGATCTATTCTGTACATTTATTGTTGAAATTCACTAGAGTAGCTTTGCATGATTTATACTTTAAAGGAATTGTGATCTACCTTATAATAAGTAAGTAGTTTGTAGCTTTAGAAAATATTTTCCCCTTGATGTAAGTGAAATGCAGTTCACTGTACAAGTGATTGACAAACTGACACTAAAACTTGACTTTTGTTCAGATGCCAAAAAAGGTCCTATAGGAATTTCTTGGTTGCTTTCTCGTTTCTGTCTTGCATTTTTTTAATGCTCGGACTTTACCAAAGTAGCTTTGTATGATTCCCAGTTCAAAACAACCACACTTCATCTTACATTGGGCCCCTCAGTTCATCCTCAGCCTGAAATTAGCTGTTTTAGCTCCTCTCCCTTTGAGACTTTCTTCTGTTTGTCCAACTTCTAGAAGCCTGCTGAGGGGCAGCACTCAGTGTGCTTATCAACGGCATTGTCTGTATTTTGGCTATGTGTGGAGCTGGTGATCATTTGAAGAAATATGATAAGCTGACATCATGTCATCCCAAAAATAGAAAAAAAGGGAAACATAGTCTGAGCCTGAAGACTCAGCATTTGTTTAACAGAGATTACGTCTATGTGCATTAAAGTTTTGGCTGTATTTGATATGACTATCATACACTAACATTGTATTTATCACAGAACATAATATAAAGCTGAATAGCACCCCCCTACAAGACACAAAGGGATTAAAGAAACAGAAGCAAAAACAATGTGTTCTTACAGTTTTTCAGTGACCACAACTCTTCTCCTGGCCCGTACCTGAAACACCAGAAACAACCGCAACTTCACCACCGCTCATCTTTAGATGATTTTACACTATTTTACATATAATTGGAGGCTGTATAGGGCTGAACTTTTTCACCTCACCTCAGGTCATTGTTGGTGCTTCTCAGACTCAGTAAAGTGATCTCAGAGGACAGAGGACAGCGAAGTGTTTCAGAAGGTTCATCATCTTCTTCTTCCTCTCCTAACACCACAAAGGAGTCATCTTGCCGCTCGTCACTCTCACACCTCTGATCAGCTGAAGAAAAAACATCTTTGAATGTATGAGGCTGAGCTGGAAATGAAAAATAATCATACTGAGAAGTGCAGAAAGTGAAAACAGAAGCAGTGCTGTTTGTATACAGTACTGATGGAAAAGACCACAGGGGTATACTACGAGGCAAGTTCAATACAGCCAGGCTTTCTTTGAGTAGGCTGGCTTGACAAAACCTAAAACCCCAGTTAAAGAGGTATCACAATCTTGGTTATCAACATTCTTTGTTAAACCCCTTTGCTTCAGGATTTGTGCATGCTCACATTAAAGGGGGTGTTATATACGTCATGTGACTCTTCTTCTGCTCAAAATCACTCCACTGAGCACTGTCAACTCCAAAGAAGCGGGTGTTAGGGGTCATGTAGAACATAACAAATGTAACAGTAAAATGCAACACCATTGCTGCAAATAAAACAAACGAGCAATGCTGCAGAAAATCATGACTCTTGGGAATTGAGAAGTATTTATTTTACTGCTGGATTCAAGATCATCAAGAACACACTGTGTAGTAAAATAAACATATTAATCAAGTGAATAAATGTATTACACAGCTCAGTATGAGCTCGTGCTGCTATTTCTAACGTGAAAGCTGCACATTGGAGCTCTGAAACTTTAAACTTGCTACAGTGAAAGGTTAAAAGGTTACTCAGGGCATTCGGTTTTGACCCTCTCCCATAGCCTAACAAAGGAGACGTGGCAGTGATATGAGTTTGTCGCCAGATCAAAGTGAATATTGGTTGAATATTGTCAGTGATAAAGAGACTACAAATATAACCGATCAATTTTTGAATCTGAGCTAGTAGCTGCAATTGCATGCTTTTATTAGATTAGGACCAATCAGAAATACTTTTTCTGGATCAACATCAGAATGTATGTGAATTCCCATGACAATGCAATGCATACTGTGTGCTGAGAGTCATTCCGTGATGACAGAATAGGTTGTATATTTAAAATGTATTCCTATAGCAGAGAATCTGTAAATCAGTAAAGTGTACTGTAAATAAAATCATCAGTGAAAATATGGCCCTTCCAGAAGATTTTAAACTGAAACTCTGAACAAAACTTGCTCCAGACACTGTAATGAGTCCAGCTTAAGTCACCTCTGATTTAGCCAGCTTCACGGCTCTGAAAACTCTTACTTTTATGTTCAGCAAAGCTTGCTGACCCATTAATTCCACTTTGTAGTTCACTCCTCAGGAGAAATTTTTTACCTTCATAGGAATGACTGCAGTGAGCTATTTCAAAGGAAAGCACCATGATTCATTTGTTTGTTTCTAATTATTTAATTGGCTTCATTGGATTTGAGTCCGTTGACAACGAGATGAGAAAAAAATGACAACTTGAAGGTTATTTCCAGCACTGAATTTACCTTTGAATTTACATCAGTTCAATTCAAATTCAGTTCAGTCAGTTTTATTTATATAGCACCATTTCACAACAAAAGTCACCTCAAGGTGCTTTACACTGTAAGGTAAAGACTTTGCAGTGTTAGAGATTAAACCTTGACAATCCCCTGTGAGCAAGCACTTGGTAATAGTGGGAAGGAAGAATTAAAACATGCAAAGCCAGGCTCAGGGAGGGACAGCCGTCTGTCTCGGCTGGTTGGGGTGTAAGGGGGAAAAAAGGAGAGCAAAGAGTGACACAGACCAAAGGAGAGAAAAGACAAAATTTAACAGCAAGCAGCAGTGGCTAATGAATGCATGGGGAGTGAAAAGAGGTGGGCGGAGAAGAAATGCCCAATGCATTATGGGAAGTCCCCCAGCAGTTTAGGCCTATCACAGCCCGACTCAAGGATGGTTCAGGGTCACCTGAGAGGGGCCTGATAGCTGAAGGCTCTGTCTCCCATTCTACTTTAAACACTTTAAGAACCACAAGTAGGCCTGCACTCTGAGAGAAGTGCTCTGTTGCGAAAATATGGCACAATGAGGTCTTTAAGACAGGATGGGGCCTTATTATTCAAGAATTTGTATGTAAAGAGAAGGATTCTAAATTCAATCCCTGATTTAACAGGGAGCCGATACAGGGGAAATGCGATCTCTCCTTCTAGTCCCTGTCAGTACTCTCGCTGCTGCATTTTGGATCAGCTGAAGGCTTTATGGAGCCTTTAGAAGAGCCAAATAGTAACAAATTTCAGAAGTCCAGTCTAGAGGTAATAATGCCTGAATTAGTTTTTCAGCATCACTCTGAGACAGAATGCTTCAATTTTATCAATATAGTGCGGATGAAAGAAGGCAGTTCTACATATTTGTTTAATGTGAGCATTAATGTACACATCCTGGTCAAAAAATGACTCCAAGCAAGTAACTGTCTAGATACTGTGTTTCTAAGACCCCAGAACCCCAGACTTACACAGAGAGTATAGCAGGTAATGTTAGAGTAATGATTTGATATCCAGCCCTTAAATATTTGTTTTTAAAAAAGCAGAAGTTTTGGTAGCTTTTGAATGTATATCTGTTGTTTTTCATGATAAAGCAGGACATACCTGTCTCTGATGTGCATATCACCTCTTGGCTTTGTTGAGGTTCAGACAAACCCTTCCTCCTCTCATTTTTCTCCTCAGAGACATTTAGATCCAGCTTGCTGTCTTCTGATTCATTCAGCCTCTCTTTCATATTGTTGTTAGCTTCCTCAGTGTTGATTGAGCTTTTTTTCCTAAACCCGTGCTCCATTTGTTCCTCTGTCTTTTCTGAAAGTGCCTTTCTAACTTCCTGAACCTCCTTTGCTTTTTGGTTCATCTTTGAAAGAGTCCTGTCTCTTCTGAACAGACCCATTATGGGCTCGTTAGTTCTTTCAGGTTTGGGGGCTTTTAACTTGAAGGCGCTGGAGGAGTCTTCCTTTGCAGCAAGCTTTGTGTCCTCTGGCTCCTTTGAAAGGCCGATTTTGAAGACGCTGGAGATGTCTTCTTTAAAATGATTGAAGTCCTCTTTGAACAGAGTCAGAGGGTTGATCAGCTTCTCCGGTGGCTGGCTTGTTTTAGGAGCTGGGTCTTTGTCCTTGAACACTTTCAGCACTTCTTCCTTAAGGTGGCTGAAGTCCTCCTTGAGAAAAGTCAGTGGGCTGACCGACCTTCTTTCTGGCTCGCGTGTCTTCAGAAAATCTTTCACCTGAACATCATTACCGTTACAGTCCTCTGGGTGAAGTTCACCATCTTCTTGTATTTCAGTCTCTTTCTGATGATTTTGTTCTGAAGAATTTTTCCCAAGACTCATTTTGGCCGTTTGCCGTTCAGTGAAACTTTGTATTCCGTGTTCACAGCGATTTTGCAGAATCCTCCTCAAGCTGCTGACACTGAGACTGCAGGGAGCACCTGTATGATTAGATATATGTGGAAATTATACCTTTTAATTTCTGTCTGTAGCACAGCCTTTCCGAGTGCATTCATAAAGAAGATCATGAACAATCTTTTTTAGGCACCTCTGAAATTCTGGCAAGAACCTCTAATGACTAAGCTTAACTCACATCATTTGATTCTACCATGGGGCCTAAAATACTGCTGTTTTGCCAAACCTGCTGGTGTGTCTCATTTATGCGTAAGGTGTCCTTTGGCATGACATGAAAAGAGTCACTCCCAACTTCAAGTTTTTTAACACAAAGGGCTGCTGGTGAGGCATTAAACATGCAAATCAAGACGTATGCTTACCATCCAAAAACATTACCTGACTGTCTCCTGGATGTTTAAGCAAGGAGGAGCTTGCCATGCAGCAAGAATATAATTTTCATGTTAATACAGATGTGCAATAGCACCTGTCTCCTAATTTAAAGTACTGTGCAAAAGTCTTGAGCACCCCTGATTTCTTTGATGATGATTTTGATGAGGTTGACAGCTCTGCAGATAAAGCTGTACCTGAGGCTGCAGGTGAGGGGGAGGAGTTAGTTTGTGTGCTTTCCAATAATCAGATCATTTGAGGTACAATACGATGCAAAAGTTTTACCCCAGCCCTCATTTCTTTATATTTTGCTAGGAAAATAGGTGCAACAATTTATTAAAATGTGCATAAATGGAACATGAATGGAAATACACTATATAAGGAAAAAACAGAAGATGTATAATTCAGAGAGCTTGAAAGTCAATAGTTGATATGAGCATTTTTATTCTTTAACACAACCTAAACTCTCTCAGCCAGCTTTCAGTGGCTCAGTCCGTTGGGACTTGGATTGGGAACCAGAGAGTCACCGAGGGGATGCCGGTTCAAGGCTCACCCAGTGCACCTGGAAGAAGCCGGAACAAGGAAAACATTGCCAAGTGCTGGTTCAAGGCCCGTATAGACCACTGTATATGGAGGATGGACTGGAAGCTGGAGAGGTGACAGTTCACCCCCTGAGCACTACTGAGGTGCCCTTGAGCAAGGCACCAAACTCCCTATGTTGCTCCCCTGGTGCCTTCATGGGCTGCCTTTCTTGCTCTGTCACCTCTCCATGCATGTCTACTGAGTTCTGTTTGTGTGTGTATAATTCAAAACTGCATGTAGAATTGTATATGAATAACATCAGCAGAGTGGAGGATCTGAAATTTCCCTGTTGTGGAATAAATAAAGGATTGTGTTTGTTCTTATTTCTTTAAGTAGTCTTCAGGTATAGTTCTCCAGGCTTCTTGAAGGGCATTCTAAAGATCTTCTTTGGATGTTGGCTGTCTTTTGTTTTGTTCTCTGTCAAGATGACCCCATCTTTCAAATTTGGATTCATCACTTCATAAGACCTGTTGACACTGATTTTCAGTCCAGATCTTGTGTACCACCCTTCCATTGCGACCAATTCTGATGAGGCTTCAGCGAACCATAGATGGATCAGCTGAAGGGCTAAATGTCTCTCTCCAGTCTTGTGTCAGGTCTTTGCTGGATTTTTTCCGATTTCTTTGGAACAAGACTTTCAGATCCTTTTCATTTGCTCTGGATACATTTTTAGGCCTGCCACTTCTTCTTTTGTCCTCCAATTGTCCAGTTTCCTCAGATTTTTAAGGACATGCTGCACACCATGCTGAGATATACCAAGTTTTTGGCATTTTCCCTTGTAGTAGGTATCTTTTTATGCTCGATTGGCTTGACAAACAATACAAGCATTACTCTGAAAATGGCCAGGTACACGGACTGGACTGAAAATGAATGAAAAAGCAGCCAATGTCCAAAGAAACCTTTGAAAGACCTTCAGAAAGCCTGGAGAAGTATTGTTAAAGACTACTTAAAAAGAAAGAAAGAAAGAAAAGAAAAAAGGAAGGAAGTCTGGCTTCTTGGAAGCAAAATAAAAAGGTATGAGGGGTTGCTCAAGACTCTAGCACAGAATGCAGCTCCCCTGTACCTGATCCCATAGCGCCACGTATATTCCATCTCCTTTGTGTTTTAAGGTGACAGTTGAGGTGGTTCAGATGTCAGACCTACATGCCTCCTCAAGGAGATTTTCCAGGTCTAAGAAAGGATATGTCATTTTTGGTCTGGGAAAAGGGGAACCTGGGTTAGTTTGCTTAGACTGCTTCCTCTCTGACTCGATTCTGGCTGAGTGATGACAGACAATAAGATTTTAGACCCTTGACGTTTTCCTAAAAACAAGGCTGTTCCACAAAGGTTTGCAGAACAAAGCTTTTAGGAAATAAAACAATTGTTCTGCAAACAAGAGAATAAGAGAATATATTTTCAACTGAGTTCTGAATATTAACTATTAATGATTTTGTGTATTTAGAGTCTATAACTGAAAAAGATTCAAATATTTTAGTTATAATGAAACTTTCAGCTGGGAAAGCTGGATTCAGAAAACGTGTTCAGATGTAGCTGGTAAACTTTCAGATCATGTTCAGGCTTGTTGAGAGTTAATCCAATAATCCGGTTTAAAGAACCGTGTCTCATTCAGGTACTCACAGCTGCTTCACACTTCGTCTTCTTGTCATCTAAAAACAACAAAATGACTTAAAAAGCAAATTCCGAGGCTTCCGTCTCTCTCTCACACACACACACACACACACACACACACACACTGCTGTAATCTGCGTCTCTCACTGCGATTTTCTGTCATTTCTGAACTGGTTTCTGGTTTGACCAGTTTGTCTCCATATTTCAACCTTACTACGGAGCAGGTGATTGGATGCTGTGGGGAGCACTTTAACTTTGGCTGTGTCTACTGTGACGAAAACTAAAAGTCCTCCAAGTTCAGCTGCAGGGCCAGATTCATGTGCTTCGGGGCAGAAGTTATATGTTGGGCCCCCACTAACCTTATTGTACATGGGAGCATAATCGTTTCATTTGACCGTTTTTTATTTGTAAATTTTTACATATGTGTGCAACTGCAAGACTCTGTACTGGAAACGACCAAGCCCACAAGTTGCACAACAGGACCTGGGATTAACTTTACCATTGTTTTTATCTGCACCAACAACAACTGCACCCAACTGTGTAAATTACATAATGACAATGTTGCTTCACTGATATATGAATTGTTTTATTTTATTTGAATTGAGGTGTGACAGGTTGTCAATGGCATTCACGATGAAAGAAAATCCTGACGTTTCATATATTTGGTGACGTTAAACATAATCCACATTTATTTTCATTACTGATTATCACTGAAAAATTAATCTTCATTTTTTTCTTACTGAAAAATATTAGCCTATCCATTTACTAAGAATGGCGTGATTCATTTTTTACCAAGCAGGAACCTCCGGGGCGCAATAAAGAAGCAAATGTTTAAGTTTGAAAAACTGCAGTTCTTCTAGTGGCCACTTGAGACTGGCTCCAAAAGTGAGGTGTAGCCATAAACTCCCATGTTACAGCAGAAATAAACACAAAACTATTTTTAGTACCAGGCTATAAACATGTTTGTTTCTTATGCAAAGTTAGACATTTAAACTTTTTTTTATTATACTGTAGCAACATAAGTGCTCACTCATTTTTTAGCATGGTGCTGTATTGGATGCCAACATTACAATGAATCAGTTCCTGAAATGTCTAGTAACCACAGAGTGGCAGCCACAAAGTGGCAGACCACATAAAATTCCAGAGCAGATTCACTATTCACTATTCACTATTCACTATTCACTAACACTCTGTTGGCTCAGTAACTGCAGTAACTGCAGAGTTCCAAATGTCCTCTGTGACTTCGTTGCATGGGTTTCCATGGCTGAGCAGCTGCATGCAAGCCTTACATTCACAAGCACAATGCCAAGTGTCGGATGAGAGATTTAAAAGCATGGCGCCAGCGGACCCAGGAGTATTAGAAACGTGTTCTGTGAAGTGACAAATCATGTTTCTCTATCATAAGTGGGAGTTTGGTGAATGCCAGGTGAATGTTATGCCAGCTGTAAAGTTTGGTGGAGGGATAATGCTATGGGGTTGTTTTTTGGGGTTGACCTAGACCCCTTAGTTTCAGTGAAGGGAAATCTTAATGCTTGAGCTTAGCAAGACATTTCAGGTGATTCTAGACTCCTAAATTTCTGGGAAGTGTTTGGGGAAGGCTCTTTTCTGTTCAGCCTAACTCTGATCCAGCGCACAGAGCAAGGTCCAAAGGTGCAGTTGGATGAGTTTGTTGTGGAAGAACTTGAATGGTCAAAACCAAAGTTATTATAGTTTGTCTTTACTTATTAGTTTTATTTTTGTTTCACTGTGAGTTTCAATTTTTGATTCAGTTTAGTTTCAGTTTAGTTTCCAGAGTGGGATTTCTATTTAATCAGTTTAGTGTTTATTAGCTTCAGTGTTACTTTTAGTTCTCTTAATTATTATGATATGGAGGGTATTGTCAGGGGAAAATTAAAGAAGAGAAATTATAATGATAATGATGAATGAGTGATGGCAGTTGACTCACAGCCATGTAGAGATCCCGAGTCACAATAAACAGATGCACCGAAGCCTCATCAGACATGTCTTCACAAAACTGACCAAACTGACAGAGGCTGAAACTAAGGATTGTTCCTGTATATTTTTAGTTTGTTTTAGTTAATTTTGTGAGCACAATATTATAAGTTTCAATTTGTATCAAAAGCCTGGTTTTTGTTTTTTTACATAAATTAAAATATGTTTTTTTTCTCACCTAGTTTTAGTTTTAGTTTTAAATTTAGATTTAGTTAGGTGTTTGATGGAGTCCTGACCTCAACTCCATCAAACACCTTTGGAATGAACTAGGATGGATGCTGGTGAGCCAGACCTTTTCAGTGTCTGACCTCACAAATGCTCTTCTGGATGAGTGGGCAAAACACACTCCAAAATCTTATAGAAAGACTTCCCAGAGAAGAGGATGCTGTTACTGCTGCAAAGGGGGGACCAACCCCATATTAATGCCTATTGATTTAGAATGGGATGACATAAAATCTTGTTTAGGTGCGATTTGTCGGTGGCCCTGTACTTTTGTTCATATAGTGTATTCCTGACATTAATTCTCTAGAGCAGTTTATCAGTACTGAAGAAAGTCATTGTCAGATGTACTGATTACAACAATTGGATTGCTGTAGCAAATCTTACCTTCTAACTATTTTTTCCTTTGGATTAATTGAAATGTTTCACTCTTCTACAGCGTTGTAGGCCAAGCAGGGAATCAGTCAACTATACTGATGAGCTGAACAGCTGATCAAATGTAGCTCTTATAAAAACATCAATGATAATAATAGAAAATGACCCATAAACAGTCATGTTTTAACAGATTTTAAAGTGCTCTGTCTCCTTCTCTTCAGCCCCAGGTCGTTACTCTACAGAGAAACCAGCTTTTTTAATTTGGCTCAGAGATGCACTGTGATAGGCTGTTGCCGGGCTACAGGGTTGGCACAGAGCAAGTGTGTCTGATATAAAGAGAGCGAATCAGTCTGCCTTTTCTCTGCTCTGCCTCCCTCTGAGAAAAACAAGCAGACCACAGAGATGCAAACGTGGCTGCCAGACAGCACTAACAAATGTTACCTCATTAAAGGGTCACTTCACCCAAATTACAAGAGTACCAGCTCTACCCCTTCCCCAGGATCTGTCCTGGTTTTATGTGTCCAAGGCTGAAGATTTCTGCCTCCATAACAACACAGTAGAGACAGTTGGGGTTTAGTTTGTACTGCTCACAGCTTTGAAACATAAATATTTAAGACCCCAATAAATTTTGTGTTTCTAAATCAGAGAAAAAAAAGAGATAAGAAATAACTTCCAAAAATGAAAAAGAATAGCGGTGTAAGCTGAAAAAGATGGGGTCAGAGACTACATACCTCTACTAAGGCTAAAAAACAGCCAAAGAATTATGTGAAATGGAATTTTCAATCTTAAAATCTGTGAATTTTCAACTGTTCTCAAATCTCTAATCTACATCAGATCTGGACCAAACTTGCCAGATCGTTAGAGGTAGTTACATGTGTCTACAAAGAGAACGAGAAGAGAAGGAATTAATCACGATTTCAGATTAATAAGATCTTTCCAATCGAAACTTCTAAATGGAATTTCCCATTTTAAATATTAAAAATCACCGTGTCTGCATTCTGGATAAGATCCAGATGAAACCTGTTCATTGAATCGGTATTGCCAGTCCATATCATCAGACAAAATTTCACATGAATCAGTTGAGATTTGTACAGGATATAATATTTTAAGATTATTCCCATGTTAAAATAAAAAAATGTTGCTAAATGTTCAAATAGCTTCAATTTTCCTGACCTTGACTATGACCTGATTTTCACCAAATTGGAATCAGTTTGATTTAGACGTGACTATGTACTTAAATATCAGAAGGACAGGTCAGAATTTTTTTCATTTCTTTTTTCCTGACTCTATGATAGCTGCAATAGGCATGCCTCAACCTTCACTCCATGTTTCCCTTCAATAAGAACGGCTTCTTGACAGTCACCCTTTCACTGAGACCATTTCTGATAAGGATTTATTGAACAGCAGATGGGCCAGAGACATCTCTTGGTACTATGTCAGGTTTTTGATCTTTTTTTTTAAATTAGTTAAGGACATAACTTTCAACACTATTCTTCTGCTGTAGATAGATTTTTAGGCTCGCACTTTCTTCTTTATGTGCCTTCTTCATTTGTCTTCCATTTGTCCAGGTAGTTTTTTAAGGACACATTTCACATCATGCCAAGATGTGCCAACTTTTCATCTAATAGCTCTTTTTGGCAAAGAGCTCTTTAAGAATGACCTTGTTGAGGCAAAAATGCTGTTTTACGCCTGTCAAACTGTGTTATCTTGTATTTTTGTGAGTCTGCTAGTGACAAAGTGCCTAGATATACAGTTTGAAATGGGTTCTTTGCTAAGTTGTCTTACGTGTAGACGCATCAGTTGTTCATCCCCTTTTTATTGGTACATTTTTTATATTTGAATGATTCATGGGTCAGTGTTAAGTGATTTAACAAACAATAAGTTAAAAATAGCATTAAAAATAGCGAAAGTCCAAAGAAAAGCTTTGAAAGACTTTCAGAAACCCTGGAGATCTACTGCTCAAGACCGTCGTCGTCTACCGCTTTTTTTCATCTGAGGCACAGAGGCAGCAGTTCAAGCAGAGCCCAGACTTTCCTCCCCCCAGCCACCTCCTCCAGTTCTTCAGAAGGGACACCAAGACATTCCCAGGCCAGCTGGGAGACATCTCTAGGGGTCTCCTCCCAGAGGGAAGTGCCCGAAACACCTCAAGTGGGAGATGTCCAGGAGGCATCCTGATCAAATGTCCGAACCACCTCAACTGTCCTTTTGATGTGGAGGAACAGCGACTCTACTCTGAGACTCTCCCAGATGACTGAGTTCCTCACCCTGTCTCTAGGGCTGAGTCCAGCAACCCTCTGGAGAAAGCTCATTTCGGCCGCTTGCATTTGCAATCTCATTTTTTCTCATTCTTTTACCCAAAGTTCATGACCATAGGTGAGGGCAGGAACGTAGACAGACCGGTAAATCGAAAGCTTTCCCTTAGAGCTCAGCTTCCTCCTCACCACAACAGCTCAGTACACTGTCCGCATCACTGCAGACGCTGCCCCAATCCGTCTGTCAATCTCCCGCTCCATCCTCTTCTTACTCATGAATAAGACCCTGAGATACTTGAACTCCTCCACTTGGGGCGGGGCAGGGCAGGACAGGACCTCGTCCCCAACACGGAGAGGGCAATCCACCTTTTTTTTTGCTCAAGACCACTTTGAAAAAATATAAGAAAGTCTGGCTGCTTGAAAGCAAAATGTCAAGAAATGAGCGATGGCTCAGGACTTTTGCACAGTACTGTACATTTCCACCAAAGCTCCCCAGAACTTTTAATGTCTATATTGACATCTGGGAGTTTACCAAGGAACTAAAGATTTCCACTGTTTTGCTATCTGTTATTGATCTATCTGCTATCTGTATTTTAGTCCCAGTCTGAAGATCAACCAAACAATTCAGGGCAAAATTTTGGCGCAACCATTTTTTGATGTTTTCACAGGACGACGATCACATTTCATATGTGGCCGATGCCACCCTAGACCCCCCCCCCCCCCCCACCCCCCCCCCCCCCCCGCC
>VUQH01060630.1:3456-27017 GCA_015106775.1 Etroplus canarensis | reverse complement strand
CCCCCCCCCCCCCCCCGTAGCCACACTCCTGTCAGCGCGATGTTTAGATATTACAGTATGTGTTTTTGTCTCGCTGGAGGTGGTCATCCTCCCTCACAGTGAACAGAAATGATCATCTTTTATCCTCCACCGCTCACTGTCGTCCATTTTGTCGTCACGTTGCAGCTGCTTGTGTTTTAATGGAGGAGGTTTGGAGCCGAGCCACAGATTCAGTCTGTCCAACAGGAGACAGCAAAATATTCAGGAGGAAAACACAGATCAGCACACACACACACACACACACACACACTCCTCTTTGTCTGCAGACGGTCTTTGGCTCACACATCATACCCCAAGGCGTTACCATGGTGACAGGATAAAGATGGAGGGGGGTGAAAGCTTTGATGGGAGACTCTGAGGGTTTCAGTCTGTGAATCCAAATTAAACTGTGTGTGTATCGTTGGACGTCTATCTGTGTGAGGACCGATGAGATTTCTTTAGACCTTGTAAGGACAGATGGTCTGGTCCTGACTGCGGGACAGACCTTCAGGGGTTGTGGTGTAAAGATTAAGACCTACCTGGTTTCAGGGTTCAGCCTCAGGTTCAGGGTAAGATCCCAAACAATGAGGGTCCTTACAAAGATAGAAGTAAAAATGAGTGCAAGAGGATTATGATGTTGCAGGCTTTGAAATGAACATTTTACAGTGAAGTTTTACATTTTATCTCAAAGATCCCACCTACTCCCCATGTTCACTGCAAGTAATCTAATGAATGATGCAGAATCCAGCGTAAACAGCATTTATCTGCAAAGATTAAAAACAAAAATGATTATAAAGAGTGCACAAAAACAAAAAAGGATTTTTTGTGACAAAAAAGATGAGAATCTTTAAAAGTATGTATGAATGTGTATAAATATAAAAACATACCTATGTATATGGAAGTGTATATATGCATGCATGTGTTTAAAGTCAAGTTTCTTTAAAATTATATGTTTTCAAGTATCAGTAATTAATATTCCACGAGGACACTGGTTGACTCCACCCAGTTAGAGCTGCTCTGCTGGTCAATCAATGTACATTACACTACCACACCACCAGTGTAGGTTAATAGGTACCTTAATAGGATGCCAATGTTTCTACCAGTCATTCTATGAATTTTCTTCTCTCCTTGATATTCCATCAGCTGTAACTGCTATTATTGCAAAGTGGAAGTACTTCAAGATCTCAGCAACTAAACACAAAGTGGCAGACCATGTAAAGTTACAGAGTTGGGTTGCCAAGTGCTGAGGTGCTTAGTGCTTAAAAGTCACCAACACTCTGCTGACACAATAACTGCAGTTCCAAACCTCCTCTGGTATTAACATTAGCACAAAAACTGTGTGCTGGGAGCTCCATGGCATTGGTTTCAGTGGCTGAGCAGCTGCATGCAAGCCTTACATTCACAAGCACAATGTCAAGTGTTGGACGGAGTTGTGTAAAGCAAGCCACCACTGCACTCTGGAACAGGGAAAATGTGCTCTGTGGTGTGACAAATCAGTTTTCTCTATCTTGCAGTATGATGGATGAATCTGTGTTTGGTGAATGCCAGGAGAATGTTACCTGCCTGACTTCACTGTGACAACTGCAAAGTTTTGATGGTGAAGGGATAATACTACAGGGTTGTCTTTCTCGGGTTGGTCTGGGTCCCTTTCTCTGTTCCAGAATGACTGAGCCCCAGTGGACCAAGCAAGGTCCATAAAGGCATGGCTGAAGTTTGTTGTGGAAGAACTTGATTCTCCCACACAGAGCCCTGACCTCAACCCCATCAAACACCTCTGGGATGAACTAGAACAGTGATTGTGAGCCAGGCCCTCTCATCCAACATCAGTGTCTGACCTCACAAATGAATTTCTAGATGAATGAGCAAAATTCCCAACCTTTGTGTTGGAAGATGACCTGCTCTACCTCCGGAGCCACAGCTGCCCACAAAGAGGGGTTGACAAATCCATATTAATGTCTATGGATTTAGCATGGGATTTCATAAAAACTCCTGTAGATGTAATGTATGTCCAATACTTTTGTCCATGTAGTAAAGCTGTGATAACCCAGAAGCTTCCATTGATATCGGTGTGGCTCTAATTAAAATTCATTTGAATGCAGCAAAACACACTCAGCATTATAAGTGTTGCGTTATAACCCACAGCAGATAGCTTACAACATTCAACTAAAACCAAGCGAAAAAATATAAATGGTAAATGAATAAAGATATTAAATAAAATGAAATGAATACACAAAAGTCTTTAGTTTCAGCCTTAATTTGTCACCTGCCTCCACAGTGTATTGTACTACCTCTTCTCAGCAGCTTCAGTTTTGCCTCTGACAAAACCCCTCTCTTATTGTTATTAAGAACAAATATAAATGAAAACCAAACATTAAAAGCTAGACTCAAATGAGAAAAGAAAACTAACTAAAACTAAAGTGAACATTTGTAACAGAATAACAGCAAAAACTAAATAAAAATAGAAAGCTAGAACTGTGAAGGCAACATAGAAGTAGGTCAAAGACGCCTTCCTCATGATTTTTTTTCATCTTTCTGTGTGCAGCTGTCTGGTGCTGAGAAGCCCCCTGCTGGAGAACCAGAGAACAGCAGCTCATCGTCATCAGCAGCGGCAGGAACAGAAGCTGCAGACGGAGGCAGCAAGGTAACAACACACCTGATCCACAGAAGCTCTGACCAGCATCCAGTTGCAGGATGCACGTAACAAACACTTCACATGTTTTACAGCTCTGCGGGCCTCTTGGTCTGTTGTATATCCCCCATAATTTTCCTGTAAGTAAAAACGGGTCTCGGTTCTTATGGGTTAACTTCAGAGATACATGAAGAATGTCAGGAGTCTGAATACTGCCCATCACACTGACTATTTGCAATTATTTTAAACTGAATAATAGAATCATCTTCATTTTCTTTAGATTTATTAAAGGGAATGGTTAATAAGAGTTGTTAGATTTTCCATGAAGATGTATGAAGTAGATGCAGACCTTGATCGGCATTTTGCAAGGACAGATACTTTATTATCATGTTGTCAGATAACAGGCTGTGAATTTAATTATCAATCACCAATATTTTCTTAATCCTCCATCAGTGTTCACACTGATTTTAAATTAAATGATTATTTTACATTTTATTATTAGCAACCACCTTCAGCTGCTCCCTTGTATTTCCCAAGGGGTCGCCGCAGCAGATTATTCTGGATAGGTGATTTGGCACAGATTTTATGCCGGATGCCCTTCCTGTCACGACACAACCATTGTGGAGGGGACACATATCCCCACCTGGGCTTGAAGCAGAGATCTTCTGCGTGCGAGATGAATGTGTAAACTACTATATTTTGTTAATAAAAACATAATATAAAATTTTGTGAGGGCTTCTTGCCCCATTTAGGGGGCATCCTCTCTTAAAAATCCTGTATTTTTTTTTACATATTACACAAAATTATTTGTTATTTTTTGTTCATGCTCAGCAGGATTCTCATTAAACAGCTGGTATCTGTATATTCTCGTAAAAAACTAAAACCAGACTCGTATTTTGTCATATCTAAATACTACAAAACCACTTTTTTTAATTTCCTCCCACCAGTCAAATAATTTTGATGCTATTTAAATTAGTCAGGAGGGAGCTTCCTACACTGGTTTACACTGTACGCTGTAAATCATTTGCGTAGTTTGTGCTGAGAAAAGGCTTTCATACATACAGATTTCCTCCTTAACAAACAGCCTCTTATGGTGGGTAGAGGTGGATGAGACCTTTAATGGTGTTTCCTCCTCAGGTGGAGATGGTGTTCTGGCTGCTCTCCATGCTGGCTAACAGAGATAAGGAGGAGATGTCCCGGACCCTTCTGGCTCTGTCCAGCTCACAGGACAGCTGCATCGCCATGAGGAAGTCAGGCTGCGTCCCCCTTCTAGTTCAGATCTTGCACGAAGCCCCAGACGGAGGCAGCGGTCCTGGCGAGACAGCAGCAGGCAGCAACGTGACGGGCTGCAGCCGTGAGGCCAAGTCCAGAGCGAGCGCCGCCCTCCACAACATCATCTACTCGCAGCAGGATGAGGGCCAGGCCCGCCGGGAGATGAGGGTCCTGCACATGTTGGAGCAGATCCGAACCTACTGCGACAGTGGCTGGGACTGGATTGAGAGCCACGCTGGGACACCTTCACCCGGAGGAACCAAAACTACAGGTAAGCCAGGCTTCCAAAAAAATCCTGAAAAGCCCTGAAACAGCATAGTTCCATCATAACCCGAGTGACCAAAAAATACAACCAAGTCAAGAAAGAAAACCAAAAATTCTCTGAGTGCCCAAAGAACCAAAATCACCAGTGAGTAGTTAGTCTAAAACATGATTAGTCATGTTCAGGTTTCATAACAGGACCTCACAAAACAGTGGGTGATGTCACAGTGTGCATCTTTTGTCCATCTGTAATCAAGATGAACAAGTAAGAAGTGTTCTCTTGGAGACTGATTGTCCCACACAGGATGAACGTCGATAAATTTCATTCTTAAACCATACGAAACAAAACCACCAGTGACCCAAGTTCCCTTTTGAACTGATGAAATCAAAACCAGGGAGTCAAAAATCCTTCAAATTGACCAAAATGAACTGAATTGTCAGCAGAACTGATTTGTGTTTTATTATTAAAGCCATCTCGACTTTCTGGTTTTGTTATAAGAACCTTCTCTTTCAGTAGACCTGGTTAAACATCCTGTTTTTTGTTACCTTTGCAGATATTCCTGAACCTGTGGACCCTCAGATCTGCCAGGCCATGTGCGCCATCATGAAGCTTTCCTTTGAAGAGGAATACCGTCGAGCCATGAATGAATTAGGTTTGGGAAATGCCGAGTGTCTTAGTGCTTTCATTTTATGCTGCATTGCCTCTCACAATGGATGTACTCATTATTTTCCTGCAGTGTTTATTTGGTATTTATCTGACCTATTTATATTTGAGATTTTAATGGTTTTATTTATAGTACAAATCATGTTTAAAACATAAATCTGGTTTCCAAACAGTTCTATAGCGGCTAGAAACACTTTTACTTCTCTAACAGGCTTTTATAATTATTTTAAATATTTTATTTAAAAAAAATTGTGGCTTCTTCAGTAAAATGCTGTTTCCCCATTATTAGTTAACACCAATGCAAAAAAGCCATGAATGCTGTAACAACATATAGCAGCGATATTTTAGTACACAGTAAAGGAGTAACTTCCAAAGTTTGAGCTGTGATCTCCTGCTGCGCCTTGATGGAGCTGCAGGTCTGGCATGAGAGGAGATTTAAAATTGATTGTTTTTAATATTCATTTTTGTAATTTACTCTACAAATACCTCAAAATATTTACATTTTACCAGGAAACACACCTAATGACGTGAAGCCATCGGAGGGCGTTAAAGCAGGGCAGTGGCCGTCAGGTGGCAGACGTATGAAAAGGTTTTAAAGTAGTTAAAGGATTGGGAGGGCCACAGAAAAATGCAGGATTTGAAACTGGGCCACGGCAGACCAAGTTCAGGAAAGGATTAGAATAAAGTATCAAGAGTGAAAGTACTTCTGTACTTTTACTAGAGCAAGACTTTGCCTTAAGGTGCAGTGTTTTGGTAGTTTTATGTGAGTTATGGATAGACTCAGAGTTTGGTGTTTCCTTTCAGGCGGTCTGCAGGTGGTGGCGGATCTGATCCATCTGGACCAGGAGATGTATGGCATGCAGAACGACCCCATCAACATGGCTTTGCGTCGCTACGCAGGGATGGCTCTGACCAACCTCACTTTCGGGGATGTTGTCAACAAGGTCAGAAAGGCCCTGTGGTTGGGCTATCAGAATCAGAATACTTCATTAATCTCACTGGGGGAAATTGCTCACATTACAGACACTCTGTTAAGTATCTATAAATATAAATATGAATGATAGAGAAGATAGATAAAATAAGATAAATATATAGTCCAACGTGTTGCATAGGTGGTCCAAAGCTGAACATTACTATTTATAGTAAATAAACGGCATGGCAATAGAAAATAATCCAGGTGTCAAGGGGAGTTGCTGTAAAGTTTAATAGCCTCAGGTAGGAGTCGTTTCCTGTGGGTGTTCCCCCGCAGTGTAGTGGTTTACAAATTTCCCTTGGAAGCGAAAGGACCCTAGTTCGACTCCAGGTGGAGACACAAGCCCCTCTCACCATGGAGGGTTGTGTCAGGAAGGGCATCCAGTATAAAATTACTGCTAAATTACCGATGTGGATTGATCTGCTGTGGCGATCCCTTGGGGAGAATACAAGGGAACAGCCAAAGGTACATTTAGGAGTGGATTCCTGTGGCGTTCCATGATGCACTAAGGTGGGCTGGTTAGATGGCAGTAAAGGCAGCTAAATCACATTTATGTAAAATTCCCGATCACAGTCTGCTCAGGTCTGATATTTCTGCTGTCAACAAGATAAATAAATGCATCTTAATGCAAAAACCCCACAGTCATACATTTACCTGTCCAGAGTGTAATGGATTTTTGGGGGTAAACTCTCATTTTATGGGGAGACCTAAATGAAGGTTGGTCATAGTGGAGCCTTTAGGAGTATGATGACTTCCATCGACTGCTGGGCATTTGTGCTTATAACCGGCACCAAGGATAGCCAGGTACTTGTGGATAGTGCATAACCGTAACATCTTTTTTAATCTGGAGAGTTTATAAAACTTTGTGCGAGATCAGAACTTCAGAATTTGATGAGCATGCCTGCTGTAATATGAACCGTTCTTCTTGATGTTTCATAATCTGTGTATCTATATTTTGTACTATCCATCTGTATCTTCTGAATGCTTATTTTTGCACAAGGGAAAACCTGGTCTAATTTATGTACCTTAAACTGTGTCTCATGCTCAGAGCAGATTTTCTCAGGTAATTTTTCAGATGTGAGTTTTGTGCTACCATTTCTGTTACTTTAGCCGTACTGTGTGCTGATCCATTATGGTAATACGCTCCTCTTCCTTCTGCAGGCCACCCTGTGCTCAAAGAAGAGCTGCCTCCAAGCTCTGGTGGCCCAGCTGGCTTCTGACAGCGAGGAGCTCCACCAGGTAGTCTCCAGTATCCTGAGAAACCTGTCCTGGAGGGCCGACATCAGCAGCAAAAGAGTCCTCCGAGACATTGGCTGTGTGTCTGCACTGATGACCTGCGCGCTGCAGGCCACCAAGGTAAAACAGCTGATTAATACCGAAGAGGGAGGCACAACAACTGTCAATAGCTGAGAGGCTTTAATTTCGGAGGATTACAGAGAATAATCTGAAAGAGCTGAGTCAGTCAAAAAAATACAGCATTTAATTAAAGTTGTTCTTAATCACTGTAAGCATATTTTCAATCATATTAACAAGTTTCGCATGCAGTCTGTCCAAATTTAAACTTTTGGATTCGTTTTTTAAAATTTTCAGCCATTTCATTTCAGAATATTTTTTATCTGATCAGCTGGTTTTTATGAAATTGTAAGAAAAATTTCCAGGAGTTTAGCTAAAAAGTCCAGGACCTGTAAAAGAAAATGTTATTGCTTAAACTGTGTTTGAGTCACCCCTAAGAAACCCTGTTTCTGTTTTGCCGGTTCTCCAGGAGTCAACGTTGAAGAGCCTACTCAGCGCTCTGTGGAACCTGTCGGCTCACAGCATCGACAACAAGGTGGCGATCTGCTCGGTGGATGGCGCTCTGGGCTTCCTGGTCAGCACGCTGACATACCGTTGTCAAACAAACTCACTCGCCATCATCGAGAGCGGTGGAGGAATCCTTCGAAATGTGTCAAGTCTGGTCGCCACAAGAGAAGACTATAGGTGCGCTCATGAGCCTCGAGCATTAGGACAATGGTCCTAATGTTTGATCCTAAATGATTTTTTTCCTAAAAGTTTTAACTGCATCTCATATAATACAATACAGTACTTTCTTCTATATTCATATTAGCATGGCCAAAGTTTCAAATAAGGTGGTCAGTGCATATACAAGTAACCCCTGTGAGCCAAATGCTCAGTTTTGAGGGTTTTTTTCACTCACAGACATGTATGATGTCAGGGAGAGGTTGGCACAGAATCCTCACCCCTCTAATGTTGAGACATTGCTTTGTGAGGGATGGCAAATGAAAAGAAAGATGTATTTAGGAAGCAGGAAGCAGGTGGAAGAGTGCCTGGAGAGGTGGAGATATGCACTGGAGAGAAGAGGAATGAAAGTCAGCAGAAGCAAGTCAGAGAACATGTGAGTGAATGAGTGTGAGGCAGGTGGGATGGTGAAGATGCAAGGAGTAGAGGCAGGGAAATTGGATGAGTTTAGATGCCTGGGGTCAATCATTCATAGCAATACCAATGGAGAGGTGAAGAAGAGAGTGGAAACAGGGTGGAGCGGGTGGAGACGAGTGTCAGGGGTGCTTTGGTAGAAAAGGATAGCAGTAAGAGTGAAAGGAAAGGTTTACAAGATGGTAGCGAGACCCGCTATGATGTATGGTTTTGGAGACCGTGGCGCTGACAAAAAGACAGGAGGTGGCAGAATTGAAGATGTTGAGATTATCGCTGGAAGTGACCAGGACGGACAGGACAGAAATAAATATATAGCTCAGTCTGAGTGGTTCAGAGATAAAGTCAGAGTGTTATGGTTGAGATGGTTTGGACTTGTTCTGAGGAGTGATAGTGGATATATTGGACAAAGGATGTTGAAGATGGAGCTGCTAGGCAGGAGGAAAAGAGGAAGACCACAGAGAAGGTTCATGGATGTAGTGAAAAAGGATGTGCAGAGAGTTAGAATAAGCAAAGAGGATGCAAGGGGTTGGGTAAGATGGAGGCAGATGATCCACTGTGGTGACCCCTAATAATAGAAGTCGAAAGAAGAAGAAAAATACAAGTTAAAGTGACGTGTTTAAAAAATTTAACTAAATTTCCCCAAAACTGAGTAATGTTTTTGTCCATTTATTATATATAATCTATATGTTGAACTTTTTTCCTCATTTGTACCAGGCTTGAAGTTGCCATTTATCTCTGTATGGTATTAGAATTAATTTCTAGATAACAGATTTTTAATCTGTGAAAGGAAACACTGTGTGTGATTTTATTCCTGTCAGAGCTGCATTGTTGTTGTTTGATCAAAAAGGAGATACAATGTGATGATCATGGATACCTAGTTATATGAATAGAAACCATACAAAGGTATGAAAGAAAGTCAAAACAATCTGAAAATACTTGCCTGCTTGAAAAAATGCTATAAAACATGCAAACCTTTAACAAGGACTGCAAAAACAGAATATTTTTTTAAATTGTCAGTAAAAATGTTATTAAAATGCATTTTCTTTCTTTGTTCAAAGGCAAATCCTCCGGGAGCACAATTGCCTCCAGACTCTGCTGCAGCACCTGCGCTCTCACAGCCTGACCATAGTGAGCAATGCCTGCGGGACTCTCTGGAACCTTTCTGCCAGAAGTCCAAAAGACCAGGAGTTGTTGTGGGACCTTGGTGCAGTTAGCATGCTGCGTAACCTTATCCACTCCAAGCACAAGATGATAGCCATGGGCAGTGCTGCAGCTTTAAGGAACCTCCTCACCAATCGACCGCTGAAGTATAAAGATGCTGCAGTTGTATCCCCTGGCTCCTGCATGCCCTCACTGTACATGAGGAAACAGAAGGCTCTAGAGGCAGAGCTGGATGCCAAACACCTTGCAGAAACCTTTGATACCCTTGAGAAACAAAGCCCAAAGCACTTGACCCTCAACAAGCCGCTACGGCACATCGAGAGTCTGGCAAAGGATTACGCATCTGATTCTGGTTGTTTTGATGATGATGAAGCTCCAAACATCTCCAGTAGCCTGGACACTGGGAGTTTCTCCATGCTATCTATGTTTCTCACCAACTCTAACCTCCTGCAAAATCAGCTACGTAAGAGGGACAGCGAGCCTGAGAGAGACGTAGACCCGCCACAAATGGTTGAGAAGAAGCATGCTCCCCCTGATGATGTGGTCTCTGCTGCTGCAGAGAAGCTAGCAAAAAAGATAACCAATACAGTTGCCAAAATTGACAGGTTAGTAGAAGATATCACCATGCACACATCCTCTGAGGACAGTTTGAGCCTCAGCTCTGAGGACCACCTGGCAGACTGGCCTTACGGACTGGATGAACTTAATGAAGCCAGAGCGAAGTCATGCTCCCCCTGCCGGCTCTCTGATACAAGCAGCTTAGCCCACAGGGAGCGCCTCAGCAGAGCCCATGCCCTCTTACGCCTCAAAACTGCCCATACAAGTGTATCAACAGACAGCCTAAATAGCGGCAGCACCAGTGACGGATACTGCGGCAGCAAAGATCAGATGCGACCCGCACCAAGAGCTCTAATGATGCAACAGCAGCGACCCAACCAGCTTGACCTCAAGGTGGCTCATCAAGAGTACCTTAACATTGGAGCTACTGCCCTGAATGAGAGTAACCAGCAAGAAATCCCAGAAAGAGATTCTGTCGAAAACAAAAATGTGAAAGCTCTAGAGCTCAGCAATGCAGGCACAGAAAAGAACCAAGATCCACCTGTACAATCACCTGTTAGTGCATCTACTAAAGTGTCCTCTGATGTCAGCATGACTTCAATTAAACTCTCTCCTTCTTATCAACAGGTCCCACTCATTCAGAGTGTAGCCAAATTTGGTGTAGCAAAGACTGCCATCAATGTCCAGGCTGCCCAAGCAATGAGGCGGCAAGCATGGGTACCTACTGTGATGACTGGGGGGAGCATTACAAAATTTTCTCCAATCACTTCCACCAGAAGCCCAACCATTGGGACGATGGAGACAGTCCAGAAATATTCTGTGGAAAACACCCCGATCTGCTTCTCCCGCTGTAGCTCGCTGTCATCTCTTTCTTCAGGTGATGGAGCTTTGGATGGTCAAAGCGAGAATGAGTTGGAGAGTGACTCATCATTAGAAATAATTGAAGTGGAGGATGGAGAAGTGGTAAAGAGAGCTGAAGAGGATGAAACCTTGGAAGATCTGAGTGACAGCCAGCTGCTGATGACTGATTCAAAAACCTTCCCAAGCAAAGAGACAAATCCCATTGAGATCCCCTGTCCGGCCAAAAGAGAAAAGGTGTTCCTTAGAGGTGCTTCACCAGCCATACTAGAAGACAGATCTCCATCCAGTTCATCTGAGAACTACATCCACGAGACGCCCCTGGTGATGAGTCGCTGTAGCTCGGTCAGTTCATTGGGCAGCTTTGAATCTCCTTCTATTGCCAGCTCAATCCAAAGTGATCCATGCAGTGAGATGATTGATGGAACAATAAGCCCTAGTGATCTTCCTGATAGCCCAGGGCAAACCATGCCTCCCAGTCGAAGTAAAACTCCATGTTGTGTAGAGTCCAATGCGCCAGAAACACAGACCACAGGAATAGCAGGGCAATGGGAAAGCAGCCTGCGAAAGTTCATGGAGATCGCAGACTCAAAGGAGAGGTTTAACATTCCTTCAGATTTGGACACAATGATCTATTTCACTGTGGAAAAGCCCACTGAGAACTTCTCTTGTGCTTCCAGTTTAAGTGCCCTACCGCTACACGAGCACTATATACAGAAAGATGTAGAGCTTAAATTAACCCCATTGCTCCAGCAAAATGACAACCCTGATGAGGATGAGCAAGGACCCGATAATGGGGAGCGATATAGCGAGGGCAATTCAGACGATGACATAGAAATCTTAAAGGAATGCATCAACTCAGCAATGCCATCTAAGTTCAGAAAAGTAAGACCCTCCCTGATGACCACCATCCCCCCTCATATTCTAAACTCACAGATACGAAAACCAATTCATCTTCCAGTTTACATGATGCTCCCAAATGGCAAAACCCAAATGTGTCCTGGGAGAAGGATAGTCATCCCTCAAAAAGACTTAAAATTTGATGATTCATCTTTTACTGATTCAGCAGAAGGAACACCTGTCAACTTCTCAAGCACGACATCGCTGAGTGATGAAACACTACAGTATCCAGTGAAGGAGAAGGGGGCAAAAGATTGCACAGCTAAAGGCATGAACAAACAGGATGATGAGGCAAAGAGGATTGAAGACTTGAGGATATTCTCGCATTTCCATAAACCCAATAGGATGAACTACCCACCTGAGATACAAATGAGCCAAACAACCAGACATGTTATTCCTACTCAGAGGGTGCTGATGCAGAGCAAAGAGGTAGCCGATAGAGTGGCAAACCACAAAAATCGTGAACAGTCTCCTAATCCTTTAAGAAGGTGGCAAGGTCAAGGCTCCATCAGGAAACTAGAACTGCCCGTCATTAAACAAAACACAGAAGGCAACCTTAACGTGGGCTCACAAAAAGGAAACACAATCTTTCGAAAAATAACACACTCTTCAGAGGACAGTAATGACTTCTGTGGCAATGAAAATGAAGAAGTAACGAATCATACAAGTAGAAAACAGATCAGGGAAGCAAGTAGAAATACTCTCTCCCGAAGCATGACAAATATTGGCCGGATAGATAATTCCCAAACAAAGCCCAGAGGGTTTCACAAGATAAAACAGAGTCTGATAAATGATGAATCAATGGCTTGCTACTCACTCAGTTCCTCTCTCAGTTCACTGAGTGATGCTGAATATGAGGATCATAAATCAAAAGCCCAGCAAATATGGTACAAGAACAGACACAACAAGGCACTGAACATGGTGCAGCAGACAAAGCCAGGGAATGTTCACTGCCAATACGAAGAACAAAGCTCGCCAAGCTCTGTCAGCATGGATTCAGAGGATGACCTCCTTCAGAAATGTATAACATCTGCCATGCCCAAACAGAGAAGAAAGATGGCTGCTAGGAAAAAGAAAGCAGAAAATGCTCAAAAACAAAAACAAAAGACCTCTGATGGGTGGGACATGGATGAGGAAATGGATAGTGATGATATGGCTTGGGATAAAGATTCAGATCTCAACAGTGTCGAATGGAGAGCCATACAAGAAGGTGCCAACTGTGTGGTCACTGGGCTACAGGCTTCAAAGTCCCAAGAGCCATCCTCCGAAGAGACAGAGTCAGTCCTGTCATTCATGTCAACATCCAGCTTTACACCTAAAGAAAGAAAGTTTGCTAAGGACAAAAAGGCAAATAAACCTTTAGACTTTGCACAGCGTAAGCCAGTTCCAAACTTACCAGTGGTTTTCAGAGGCAGGACAGTGATCTATACACCGAAGAAAGAGACAGCTCCATCACAAAGACCACCTCCCAGAAAAGTACCAACCAAATCAGATATTCCAAAGAACCCGAACCTTGCTCAGCACAGATCAAAGAGCCTTCATCGACTAGGCCACCCCCAGGACACAGAATTTTTTTTGCCAAAGAGGAGCTCTACCCCACCTCCAAGGATACCAAAAAGTTCATCCTCTGGATCATCACAGAGCTCAACACCATCCAAGCAGTCACAGAGAAAGATAACTTCTCCAACTCAGACAAATAAACCCATTCAGAAAAAGAATGCTACACCAGCTAGTAGTCCACCAGCTACTAGTCCTCCTGAAAGAAAGGGTCGCTCTCCTGTCATGAATCAAAATGAAAAATCCCCACCACCTAAAACTCAGAAGTCTCCTGTGCGAATACCTTTCATGCAAACTTCAGTCAGGCAACCCAGACCGCTGTCACCGCTGGTAACAAACCAAACAACCATGAGGCAAATAAACCAGGTCAATGGGAAAAGGGCAGTACCAGCTAATCGGTTCGATCTCGTCAGAATGACATCTGTCCATTCAAGTGGCAGTGATTCTGATCGTAATGGGTTCTTGAGACAGCTGACTTTCATTAAAGAATCAAAGACTGTGCTGAGACGTGACAGCTCTACTCGCAACACACCAGGATCTCAGAATGGATCCCCTCGCAGAGCAGTTCCTGGAGCTTCAGCTGTCTTCCTCTGCTCTTCACGCTGTCAGGAACTTAAGGCTGCTGTGCAAACCCCAAAGAGAGTGCAAGTAAAAGATCCAGGACAAAAACAGCAAACCCAAAGGTCAAACCCTGGCCTTCAGAAACAGACGACTACTCTATCAAGAGCAACATCCAGTGAAAGGGACCTATCTACAAGACGCCCAACCAGGAGAACAAGCTCTGAAAGCCCCTGCAGGGTGGCTCAACGAAATGGACCCGGAAGAGTTTCTGGACTCAGGCAACAGCAAGACAAAGACACCTTTAAACGTCATGCCTCATCACCAAGCATAAACGTACTGAGCCGAGTGACCAGCCGTTCTTCCCTACGCTCTTCATCATCTGATTCAAGTGGAAGAGCAAAAAGCGAGGATGATACCAAAAAGAAAGGCCAGCGAGCCACATCTCGGCTAAATGATGGAGTTACTTGGAGGAGAATCAGGGATGAGGATGTACCTCAAATCTTGAAAAGCACTCTGCCAGCCAATGCATTGCCTCTGGTGCCTTCTCCTGATGGAGAAAAGCCAAAGCCACCAGCTCTTCCAGGAAAACTGCCAACCATTTTGCTTGCATCCCGCAAGACAAGTGATGCAACAGTCCAGACGGAAGATTATTCAAATAAAACCAACTCACGCACCTCTCCTACAGTCGGGACAGCCCCAGTGATCTCTGAGGAAGTAGCAAGACTGGCACTCCTCAGAAAGATTAGTGCCACCTCCGGGAATAACCTGCAGGAAGGAGATTCAGAAGGCTCACTGAGGAGCCACAATACCGTTTCCACAGGAACGACAGACAGTCACATGGGTGGGGTTGTCACTTTCCGACAAGGATCCCCAAGCAAGGCTGCACGAGTCACTCCATTTAATTACACCCCCAGCCCCATGGCCTACTGCCTGCAAGAGAGCCAGAGCCAAGTAGGGATGACAAATGAGAAGTCAGGGGAAAAAAGTGAGTCTTAGGGCATTCGTTGGATTACTGGTTGACATAGATGACTCGGCACTCAGATGGACAGATGTGGACAGATGAGGAGTGTGCCAGTCCCTATACCTCGGGCATTGACCCTTACTTAAACAATTCATTGAATTAGAGTTTTTCCTCTATGAGCAATTGTTCACTGCTTCCATCTACCATTCTTACAGAGTTGGATGTATGCATTGAGACAGGTCTGACACGAACAGACCACTAATAACTTTTAGAGATGCACTTCAAAGGAAAATCTCACATTAGGCGAAAGTGCATCTTTTTGTACTCTTTTTGTATTTGTTGAATAATCATTGCCTGGTAGAAATGTTACATTTCAGCACATAAATCATCAGTCTCCTGGACACAATGAATTAAAAAGAACAATATTATGCAAACTTTTGAACGCTAACTCAGCAAGACTTTTGCCTGAAAAGGTACAAATTGTGGAAGACTGTTGACAGACTCTCTCTACTGATAGAAACACACTGACATGTAAAGTATTTTTTACATAAATGCATCATCACTTTGAGTCCTGCTTCACCACTCAACTGAATATGATGTTAGCCTTTCCTGTTGCATATGGAGCCCAGTAGGTTTGTGGAATTTCAGAGGAAATAATTACTTAACTTAATATGTGGTCAGTTTTGTTTTCCAAATCTCTGCCCTCTATCAATATTACACTTGTACTTGCATTTAGTTACTATTTTACTATCATACTGATATGTGGATAGTTTATGGATGTTTTTTGATAACTCAACACAGGGTTGTGTTATTAGAGACATCCTTTGCAGTATGTACTGCAGGTTTAATGATAACAGTGTGACTACTTAAAAATTTAAAAAAAATTTGGATACCAAAAAGGAAGTGGAAATGACTACCTTGATGGTTTGGACATTCTGGAGAAATTCTTTTACTGTATATATAACTCAGTTTTACAATATCAGTACACAAGGTGTGATTAAAAAGATCTGGACAAAGGTTCATAAAAAATTTTTAAAAACTTAACTGATTTATATTTGGTTAATGTCACATTCAAGGTTGTCATAATGTTCACCTCTGTTTAGATCTTCCTGTAGTCAAGTTATATCCTTCCACTTGTTCCTCTGCAATGGATGCTGGCTCTCCTCTAGTTTGTCAAAATATTGATCCTTTAACTTGATTTTCATTTTCTTAAATGGGCAAAGTTGCAGAGAGGTAAATCTGGTGAGCGGTCCAGATGGTGGGCATCTGAAATACAGGGGCTTTTTATGGGTGGCCGGAACAAGATGGACCAGGAATAAAGTTGATGTTCGCTTTCTGCGCCAGCTTGAGGTCTCACAGTGCAAGACAGGCAGGATTTCCAGGGAGTAATTGGCAACCAAGTGCAACACTGGAAGCTGCCTGGACATACCTGAGAAGATGATCTTGAACAAAAAAAAAAAAATGTAATCAGTGTAATTTTTCAGGACCCATTCTCAGAACTTTTAGGTCACACCGTGAACGTTCACCAAGCATTATTTTTGTCTGAGCAGCTCTGCTGTACATTTTTAGTTTTTGCTGACAATGTCAGGAAGGTGATAATTCTGCATTTTTCCAAGTAAAATGTTTGTTATTGTTCCCCACTCAAATGGGGCAAAGTATTAGGAACCCATTACGTTGGCCTCAATAATAAATAAAATAGAATTATCACCTTCCTAAACAGTGTAAAAGTAGACTGCGTGGCAGAGCTGTTGAGCCTGATTGCAGGTGCGTGCTTAATAAAGTGCATAGTGAGTGTACATTTATTGTTACTGAGCAAAAATTTTGCTCAATAACAATAAAACATAACAGCTGAAATTGAGAATTTCCATAAATCTGTCCTATTCTGTAATTTGAAAATTTCAGTAACTCGATACAATAGAAACATTACAGCATCTTTCATAGACAACATTATATCATCATTCACTCTTTCCGGTACACTTAACGTGTCTTAATCAGTATTGTAAATAACATGCAGATATACAAAAGCTTCCCAGTGGGTAAAAGAGCCTTGGTGTCGCTCCCTGACAGCATGCCAATATATTCACTGACTGTGTACACACACCTGTTAACATTGTGGACGCTGAATAATGGTATTCAGTGTTAAAATACTCTCCAAAGCCCGACAACAGCGTTACTAGCCATCTGTATTCTTGTGCTGCAAAATCCTATAAAAATATACGCTGTCAGCATAGATGAGCAAAGTGACTACATGCCTCTGACATTATATTTGTGTTTGCTACTAGATTCAGGTACTGTTTGCTGTTGAGTATTTCACTGATGGTCGGGCTTTGAGGGGATGGACGTGCATCCTCACAGAA
Source organism: Etroplus canarensis (assembly GCA_015106775.1). Lineage (NCBI taxonomy): Eukaryota > Metazoa > Chordata > Actinopteri > Cichliformes > Cichlidae > Etroplus > Etroplus canarensis. The sequence continues at coordinate 9,857 of VUQH01060630.1, read as the reverse complement.
GTTATCCTCTGGAAGTCTTTATAACGTGTTAATATCTGCTTAACTGTGTTGCTGTAAAAGTAGTGATAGGTGGAGAAGAATACAAAGACGATGAATATTCTCTGTAATTATACCATCACTCTTTCATGTGTGCCCGCAGAGCTGGATGGGATGAAAGTTACTCTACATTATGGGCTGTTAATTTAGAAAAAACTCCCTATTGTATTCCCAAAGCATGTTTTAATAAAAACCAAGTAGCTTCTGAATGCAACCCTTTTAAGTCCCAACAGCCATTTAAAGGTTTAAAAGTGATTCTCCACAGAAATCTGTCTTTTTAGTATCAAACACTTGATCATTGTCTTTGGGCTAAAGATTCAAGACCCAAGAAGAAAAGCTGTGGAAAAAGTGAAAACATCGCCTAAAAATTTGTGCACAGATGACATTGTATGGTTACACTATAACCTTGGTTCTCTGAGTAAAGAGGCTATCTCTCCAGCTTTAGGCTGCTCAGAGATGTGTTCCAGTTAAACTATCAGTGATTTCATGCCAGCACAGTTGCTTCATAGATAGATTGTGGTGGCATGGCCAGGCAAGCCAGTGTGTCCTGAAGAGTATCCATGCATTCTGACAAGCAGGGGGATCAACTCCATACATATGGAATATGAAACAGAATGGAGAGAGTGTCTTGATATGATAGAGAACAATAGTGTGTTCACACAAACTTGAGAAAGTCACATAGCTCTTGAGCTCTTGAATTGAGCTCTTGCTTTTTCCCAGTTTCAAGCTTTTGGGAAAAGTTCAGGGCTGTAGCAATTCCTCAAATAATCATTAGAGGTGGGAATCACCAGAGACCCCATGATATGATATTATCACAATACTTGTGATATATCACTGCAATTTTAAAAAATGTGTAGTATATTGAGTATATATTGCAATTTATCACCTCTGCAAAATATGTCCCCAAAGGTAAACTTTCTCTTTATCTGTTTACCTAATAAGCTAGCCATCTTAGTCTGTTCCTCTCACTTAAGTCATTTTAATTGCGGCAAAATGGGCTTATCAGACTGACCAACACTGTCACTAATAACAAACTATTTGTATTATAGTCTAGCCCAACTTAACTCAATTCAAATACTACTGTACGATTGTGTGTATTCTGAACAGCACAACTTGTACAACAAATGCTACACATCTCCTTCAGCAACTGAAGAATTTGAAAGACATTTGACTACCTAGGTGAACTGACTTTATTTGTATTCGCAATTCATATAGTAAGATATCAAAATTTGATATTCCTGTATCAATAAAATATTACCACGCAAATATGATACTATGCATTATCGATTTTTCCCCATCCCTGACAATCAGTCATTTGAAAAAAAAAAATAACCATTTGGATCAATAAATTAAGATTTATGCTGATTTGAGCTCTTGCTTTTTCCCAGCTTTCCCAGTGAGACAAATGGAAATATTGAACCATAATATCTAAAAACATTTCTAAACCTTCAGCTGCTCCCTTATATTTCCTCAAGAGATCACCACAGTGGATGAATCCGCATAGGTAATCTGGCACCCAGTGTGGAAGGGGCTTGTGTCCACACCTGGGCTCAAAACAGAGATCTTTCATGTGTTAGGTAAATGTGTGAATCCTACAGTATTTAATGAACATCTGGAGAAAATCTTTAGCGCTTGTAGCTGTAGACTTAAAAGTATTTGCAAAGTGTGGCCGAGTGTTTGAGGCTCAAAAGACAGATTGAAGCTGGAGAACCAAGTTAGCAGCCCCTCCAGACTAAACGAGATGAACAAAGACTTCAGTACCATCTGATGGTCTCTGCTGGTGGCCTCATTCACGCCTGGTTGGAGACCAGTCTGAAACTTAAGCAGGTCTGAACCTGCATGTGAATTTGATCACAGCCTCATGAGCGTGAACAAGGCCACAGAGACATCGTGGTGCCAATGGGGTAAAGGCAAAACAGCAGATGTGTGTCATTTTAAATGTCTTCATCTAATAAAAAGTGACGTGTTTCCATAAACCGCAGTGTCGACTTTCCTTCACACAGAAGCAGCGCTGCTTTAAGGTAAAAATTCAGTGGTTATCAGCCAACACTGTGCTTTCATTTGGTTTCTGAACGCTCATAAAGGTAAATTAACTGAGGATGATTACGCTGAATACTGAAGACAGAGGCAAAATGAGACACCGCTAAAGTGAGGGTGCACAGAAGCAGAAAGCTGATTAGTTGTTTTTTTGGTAAAATACTTGAATATCTTCAGGTGTTTGGCATTCAAAACATGTTAATGTCTGACTTCTCATCAGGTTTTCATCAATTTCATACATTAAAGAAGTGAGAAAAGAACTGGGGCATTCCTGAAGCAGAAATATTGTGTCTTGATGTTTAATTCTCTAACCTAACGGACAGCACGTCCTTTTGTATCTCAGATGTTAAGTAGGTTTCATTAAAAGTGTCAGTATTTTAAATCAAAGTTTAAATTCTGCTCTAAAAAGGGCAGTTATTATCATTTAATCTTTACTAAACAGCATAAAAAAAGCAGTCATAAAATGAGCTCATGATTTTGATTCTTCAATAAAGTTAACACTGTAGGTTGTCAGATATTATCGTAACATCAGATATAACCAGAATGTCAACAATATACAGGGGATACAGAAAGTCTACACACAGCTGTTAAAATACCAGGTTTTTCTGATGTAAAAAAATAAGCCCATGATAAAACTTTTTCCACCTGTAATGTTACCTATAACCTGTACAATTCAACTGAAAAGGAACAAATCCGTTAGGGGGAAAAAATATAAAAAACGTACAATAAGTTGGTTGCTTTGTTGAAACAACTTTTGCTTTAATTACAGCGTTCAGTCTTTTTGGGTAGGAGTCTATCAGCATGGTACATCTCGATTTGGCAATATTTGCCCACGCTTCCTTCCAAAAGTGCTCCAGATCTTTTGTGCACAGCCCTCTTTGGGTCACCCCGCAGGTTTTCAATTGGATTTAGGTCTGAGCTCTGACTAGGCCATTCCAAAACTTTCGTTTTCTTCTAATGAAGCCATTCTTTTGTTGATTTGGATGTATGCTTGGGGTCATTGTCATGCTAAATGATGAAATTTCTCTTCACCTTCAGCCTGGTATTTGAAGCTGTTCAGGGTCCCTCCACCTTGACCAAAACACCAGTTCCAGATAAAGAAAAACAACCCCAAAGCATGATGCTGCCACCACCATATTTGGGGTTAATCAGAATCACTTTAATTGATGTTAGGTGTGTACACAAAAAGACTGAGCGCTGTGATTAAAGTAAAAGGTGCTTCAACAAAAAATTATGTTTAGGGTGTGCACACTTATGCAACCAGCTTATTGTACATTTTTTATATTTCCCCCCTAACAGATCTGTTTCTTTTCTTTTTTCAATTGAATTGTATACATCACAGAAATTTGGTATTTTATCAGTTGAGTGTAGACTTTCTGTATCCACTGTAAATATATCTATTATCTATTACGATTACCTTCTATGTTTATTTCTTGTCCTGTTTTTGAGAAATAAAATTGAAATAAAAAACTCTAAATTATGATATAAAGCTTGAGATATGTTAAGAAAAATAAAAACAATGCTGAGCAAATAACAAAACAGCAACAACTTTTTAAAAATTATTTTCAAAATGAATCACATGCATTAAAAAATACATAATTCGATACCTACAACATGTTTTGTGGAAAATTAAGACAATTTAATACCATATTTTTCTTGATATTCATTACAGACTTTTTAAGACTCAATAACCAGAAAGAACCCTGAATAATCAAAGAAAGATGATGATTACGATGACTCAGACTTCTGCTCTGAGTAAATTAACAGTTTGGGCCACCACTCTTAAGAATTTATTTATTTTATTCTTCAGATCTGATGAGCAACAAGGCCTGAAAAATACGAATTAATCAATCAGCTCTGATCTTTTATTCTAATCCTTTGTCTTTCAGCTGCACCATTCTACTGACTCAGAATCAGAAAAAAATACTTCCTGCTGCTTCACATTAAAAGCTTCGCCTTAGTGAACCAGCAGCAGACTTTTATTGTGAAATAGCCATGATCTCCAACAACCCTTCCACAGCAAATGCATATATTTCTGCCGTGTGGTCAAAGGTCAGCCAGACAGCACTGTGTCTCTGACTCAAGGGCACCTGGGCAGGTTTTTCCTGAATAAGTGAGTTTGAAAAAAGTTCAGTGCACCAGTCCCAGAGAGTGCATGAGGAGAAAGAGCCTTCACAAGCAGGAAATGCCCAGTCAGAGTTCTTGACCTTTGATCTCTGCCACCTCTCTGTCTACCCGCTCTCCAGCTGCTCGTAGCTCCTCTGTCTGCTGCAGCAGTCGGTCCCGAGCCTCCTGCAACTGCTCGTTCAGTTCCAGATACCGACGACACTGCTGGAATCGGAGCTCCACCTCCCTGTCTGCAGGGTGGGGTGAGTCTGAGGAGGAAACAGAGAGTAAACTACAAGATTATGACCAGTTTACTGGTCCATCCGGTGCCAAGCACGGGATATAGACTGATTAGTTACATGAAGATTTTGCTCTGTAAATCTGTGTTTGCATCTCCCTCCACACTTTAAGGTCGCTCTGCAAGGTCTCCTGCAGCATGGAGGCAGGCACAGAGCTATTCAAACAATGAATATTAACTCAAAGTTTAAAAGGTGCAATGTTAACTTAACTACAGTTGACCAAGTTTGTTGATTTGTGGAAACACCCCAAGAAAAAAAATCACTCTTTTCAAAGCCACCTGTTGACAAAAACAGTGACACTTACGTTGCAGATCATGGGTCACTTCTAGTCTTTTTGTTTGACTTTGATGTTTAATGGGATCCAATAAACCTATCAAAAACAAAACAGCTGGTGCTTATATGGCGCTTTTCTACTCTAAGCACTTAAAGCACTTTTTACTGCAAGTCTTATTCACACACACTTTCACACAGCGCTTTATTCTGTGCCTTTAAGCGCATTTAACTATCACACAGACATTCACACTGCAATGGATGCATCGAGAGCAATTTGGGGTTCAGTGTCTTGCCCAAGGACGCTTTGGCATATAGACTGGAGAAGCCAGGGATCGAACCGCCCACCTTCCTGTTGGACAATGAGACGCTTTACCTCCTGAGCCACAGCCACCCCTAACACGAATTAACAAGTCAGCAGTAGACAAACAACTTCAGTGTTTTTCAAGGTAAATTTACTGTTTTTCCTATTTAGAAAAAGCTTTCTACAGGTAAAGCAGAGAAAAAATTACCCACAATAAATCTTTTAAGTGTGTGAAATCCACGGCCGCCTCTGTACATGGCTCTAATTTCTGTATCCACAGCCTACCACCATCTACTGCAGACCCACTGACTGTGGATTAGAAAACATCATGCAAAAATGCTCAACTAGTCCCAACTGAGTGAAAACAGATCACCCAGTGAAAAGGTTTAATTTTAAACAGTAGTAAGAAATTAAGAAAAGGTTTCACATTTCAAGTTTGCTGAAAGCTACAGGAGCTCCTTGCTAAGGAAACTAATACATTTTTTCACATCTTACATTGATCAGTCTGGTTAAATCAAAGTGTCTGTGGCTTATCCCAAGAAAATATCAAGCCATATATATTACATCACATCACTATTGAGCCTAAGAGTATTTACTTTTTTCCATATCACCCAGTTCTAAGGTAATTAAGGATTTTCGTTGTCGTCTTAAAAGCAACTGCAGTTTATCATCTCTCCGCACACACTCCACATCAGTGTGGACTCACCTTCTCCAGTCTTCTCTAGGATGTTGAAGACTGGGTCGTCAGGAGCAGCTCTACTGATGTCCTCCAGGATCTGGTCTACTGTAGGGGGGTCAGGACGGCTGGGCAGCACCACCCGTTTCTTACTTTTAGAGACAATATTCATTCTGCTGAAGATTGAGCTCCAGCACCACCAACTGAAACACAAACCGGGTCCAGGTTAACATAAAGTTTATTTAATGAGACATATTATACTCATTTGCATCAAATTTCTATTTAAAATACATTCATTTTGTACTTATGCAGGCACAGCCATGCATAAAGGCATCTGAAACCTCCCCAGGCCTTCTATTAATATTCTGTTAAACTAAGAAAATACTAAGTGAAGGTGAAAGTCCCCCCCCCCCTCCTTTTTTTTTTTTAATATTATTATTATTATTATGTTTATTTATTTATCTAATTTTTTTGTTTTTTTAATTTATTTTTATTTATTTTATGATGCAAGGGTATGCAGTGGGTAGTGGGTATGTGGGTATATGTATGTATGTATGTGTATTTGTTATGTGTTTGTGAAATAATTTTGAAAAAGACAATAAATATATTGGCAAAAAAAAAAAAAATGTGAAGGGGAAAAAAAAAAACCGGGGGGGGAAAAAAAAAAAGGCGG
>VUQH01060626.1:0-16432 GCA_015106775.1 Etroplus canarensis | reverse complement strand
AAAAGGGTTTTTTTTTTTTTTTTTTTTTTTTTACAACAGAAGAATCACATTTACTGCTTAGGAAATAAATCCATTTTCATACATAGGCCTCCATTTTTGGAGGCTTAGGAGTAACAAACTGACATCACTTTAAATCCAAGGATTGTGTTTAATACTTGGATGAAAATCCACTGCAGTCAGTGAGTGCTTGAAGTCTAGAATCCATGGACATCACCAATTGCTGTTTCCTGCCTCGAGATGCTGTGGTGGGCCTTTACTGCAGCTGCCTTCATTTGCTGCTTGTTTGTGTGTCTCTCCACCTTCAGTTTTGTCTTCAGTAACTGAAAAGCTGCTCTCATGAGTTATGATCATGTGACTTACTCAGCCAATGAAGAATATCCCACTTCTTTGTTTCGAGAGAGTCTTGGGTTGCTTTTGCAGTATGCTTTGGATCATTATTCGTTTGCGCTGTGAAGCACTACCCAGTCGGTTTTGCGGCATTTGGCTGAATCTGAACAGAGACCGTGGCTCTGTACACTGCAGAATTCATCCTGCTACCTCTATCAGTGGGGCGGCCAATGGAATGGTGGTTAGCACTATCAGCTCACTGCGAAAAGGTCCCGGGTTGGAATCCTCTGACCAACCATGTAGAGCTTGCATGTTCTCCCCATGCCTGCGTGGGCTCCAGCTTCCCCCCACAGTCCAACGACATGAATGGGGTTGGGTTAATCAGTGATTCTAAATTGGTCATAGGTGTAAATGTGTGCATGAATAGTCGTCTGTCTCTCTGTGTTAGCCCTGCGATAGACTGACAACCTGTCCAGGGTGCACACCGCCTCTCGCATCTGGGATAGGGACCCTGAATTGGATAAGCGGAAGAAAGTGGATGGATGTATGGACGTCTGTCAGTAGTCACATCCTCAGTAAACGCTAGTGACCCATGCCATAACAATGCCTCCACCATGTTTGACATATGATGTAGTATGTTTTGGATCATGACTTGTTCTTTTCCTTCTCTACACTTTTCTCTTCCCATCATTCTGGTACAAGTGAATTTTGGATTCGTCTGTTTAAAGAATTTGTTTCCAGAACTGAGCAGGTTCTTTTAGATGTTTTCTGGAAACGTTTACTCTCTTACCCTCCTGTTCTTTGATACATTATACACCCATCTCCTTGAGAGTGTTCTTGACTTGGCTTGGTGTTGTGAATGGTTTTCCTTAACTAAGGGAAGAATTTTGAGATCATCCTTTTTAGTTGTCTTCTGCTGTCTTTCAGGTCTTTTGGTGTTGGTCACCTTGCACTGAGCAGTGCATTTCTTTTTTTAAAAAATCATCCAGCTTGTTGTTTTTATGCCACTCTGCTAGGTTTATTTTGGTTTTTCGGCCTAATAATGGCCTGCTTCACTTGCCTCAACATCTCTTTGGACCTCATATTGAGAGTTCCAGTGAACAGCCACCAAATGCAAGTTCAGATCTGCTCTAGATCTTTTATCTGCTTATTCATGGAATAATGAGGGAGCAGGCCTCACCTGGCCACGAAACTGCTGAAGACAGTTGTCCCATTGCTCTTGAGCCTCTGACGATGTGGACTGTGTATAAAAATGGCAATAATTCCAAAACTTTTAATGCGATTCTTTTGTCACAGCCATTGAATTGAAGCTGAAAGTCTGCACTTCAATCCCATGTTGACTGTTTGAGTTAAAACCCCCTGTGGTGGCATACAGAGTTAAAATTACAAAAAAATTTGTCATTGTCCTAAAACCTATGGACTTAACTGTACCTTCTAATTACATTCTATATATGGTATTTAGCTATTTTAACATTTCAGTCACGTTAACAGCTTTAATGCCAATTGTTTATAAACATACATGTAAAGACCTTGGTTTAATTAAAAAAAATTAAGGATTAAGGATTTAAAGGGTTGTTAAATGGCCTCTTGCTTTGTAATAGTTGGCTGAGGGATGGAGGTTGGCTGCTTGGGCACAGTGGCTATGACCCCCTGAGCCATTTTATAATGTTCTGAGCTGGAGGCAGTGGGTGGAGACGGGATTGGGGTTTCAGGAGTGGCTGAAAAGTAGAGCACAAAGAGAGAGGAGTTACTTTGAGGAAGAAACTGTAGCATAAGAAGGTGTATATTTACCATTCTGCACTATGACATGTCTTGGGGCAATGCTAGTTTCCAATAAGGAGTAAGCACATTTGTGAAATTTCTCAGAGCATTAAACATGTTAAGAAAGAATAACAGAAGTTTTCTTTGACAAAATAAGCCAGATTAGTTCCTGTGAACAACTGAGGGGATTATTCTGCCAAGCCTGTTTGGTGTTCCAGCTACCTGACTAGGCTGCACATGGAGCTGGCTGAGGAAATTTTGATGGGCTCCCATCATTAAAACACAATTAATTTCAATTCACTTAGATTAATGATTCCTAAACTTGGATGGGAAATAAAACGAAAAAGCTGATGACAGATAATAACTCCAAAACAGTAATACCAAACATTTTGTGTGAATGTATTTTATGCTTACAGATTTGACCATTATGGATTGGCGTTGGCATGTTACTGTTCACTATGACATTGGTGCTGAGGTGCTCGTGAACCAGGTGAGGGTGCAGAGAGTGAGGTGCATGTGGTGCTTCGTTAGCAGAACCTGAGAGACAAACCCCAACAATATTCTGTTAAGCTTAATTTACCACTGAATAGGGAATTATCACAGTTCCAATTTACTTAACCAGCTGCTTTTAGGTCCAGAACTCATGGTGTAGTAAGTTTTGTTATAAGTATCATAAGGTGAAAACACTCACCTCCAAGAAGCATTTCTTGTAGCAGATTGTCAATCTTGGCCATGCCAAAGAGTTTGACAAACTGGATCTGTTCAATCATTTGCCAGGTGATGCTCTGTAGTGTTGGCAGGAGCAGGAGAAGCTCTCCGAAGCGGCCCCGAGAGTCATACTGCCTGTCGTTGATGTAGTCCTCCAGGCTCACCTGGATCTGATATCGCATCCGCTTGATCTTTCCAGGGTCACTCAGACCTTTAGCATCTGTAGACAAGTAAAGACAGTGGCATAAACAAAGAGAAGTGTGTTACTGTCTGAAATCTGTATACAGTATAGTCTTTTCAAATGCCCCAGGGTCTCAAGTTTTCACTCATTTTATTGGCCTGGAAAGAAACTTAAAATATTAGTCAGTAGCAGTACCTGGATCAAAGAAAACTATGGCCTTCAAGCAGGCATATTCATTGTCATCTATTTGAAGCTCTTGGAAGGGAAGCACCAGCTCATCCAGGATTCGGACTGCTACCCTGCCCACCTCCAATTCTGGGCAGTTTCTGGGAATTATGTGGTCATTTCCTGCAGAAAAAAGCACATTTTTAAGGCATTAGAACATGTAAATACAATGAGTAAACTCACCAACCACTTTATAGGTGCATCTTGCTAGTACCAGGTTGGACCCTCTTTTACCTTCAGAACAAGGTGCTGGAAGCATTCCTTAGAGATTTTGGTCCATATTGAAATGATATACTACTGCTGTTTAGCACTGTTGCTTCACAGCAAGAAGGTCCTGGGTTTGAATCCGCTGGCCAGCTGCGGCCTTTCTTTGTGAAGTTTACATGTTCATCCTGTGCCTGTGTGGGTTCTCTCAGGGTACTCTGGCTTCATCCCACAGCCCAAAGACATTAAGAAGTTAACTGCTGTAAATTGGCCATAGGTATGAATGTGAGCGTGGATGACTGTCTCTCTTTGTTGGTCCTGCAATAGACTGGCGACCTGTGCAGGATGTATCCTGCCTCTTGCCTCATGGGAGCTGGGATAGGTTCCAGCCCTACCCGTGACCCTGAATTGGATAAGCAGAAGAAAACTGATATATTGACACCATAGGATCATGCAGTTGTTGCAGATTTATCAGCTGCACATCCATGATGTCTCCCATTCCACTACATCCCATTACATGTGTTGGATTGAGATCTGGTGACTGTGGAGGTCATTTAAGTGCAGTAAACTCATTGTCATGTTCAAGAATGATTTGAGGTTTGTGACAAGCGGCACTTTCCTGCTGGAAGCAGCCATCAGAAGAAGGGTACACTGTGGTCACAATGAGATGGACATTGTCAGCAGTAATACTCAGGTAGGCTGTGGTGTTTAAACAATGCTCAGTTGGTGTGAAGAGGCCCAAAATGTGCCAAGAACGTTTCACTCCCCACCACCAGCCTGAACTGTTGATACAAGGAAGGATGGATCCACGCTTTCATGTTGTTTACAGCAAATTCTAACCCCATGATCTGAATGTCGCAGCAGAAATCCAGACTCATCAAACCAGTGTTTTTCCAATCTTCTATTTTTCATTTTTGGTGAACCTGTGAGAATTGTAGCCTCAGTTTCCTGTTCTTGCTTGACAGAAGTAGCACCTGGTGTGATCTTCTGCTGCTGTAGCCCATCTTCTTCGAGGTTCAGTGTGTACATTCATTTTAATTGCTGTTGCCTTCTTGTCAGCTTGAAGCAGTTTGTCCATTCTCCTCTGACCTCAAGCATCAACAAGACATCTTCACATGGAGAACTGCCTCTCACTGGATATTTTCTCTTTTTCAGACCGTCCTCTGTAAAGATTACAGAGGGTTGTGTGGGAAAAATCCCAGTAGATCTGCAGTTTCTGAAATACTCAGACAAGTGCCTCGCATTCAAAGTCCCCATTCTGATGCTCAATTTATTCTTCAGCAGGTTGGCTTGACCATGCCTACCTGCCTAAATGCATTGTGTGACTGGCTGATTAGATATAGGCATGAATGAGCATTTGGACAGGTGTACCGAATGAAGTGGCTGCTGAGTGCACTTACAGTATGAACATAGTAATATGAGTGTGTCATTTTTACCTAGTAAGAGAATATCTTTGTAAAGCATGGACCTCTTTGCCACACCAAGAAGGAGATGTTCTCCTGCATGAGCTCGAAGCAATGCCACCTGGAACAAAGTCAGTTAAAAGACAGTTAGCTGTGAAATAACAACCCATTCCTCTATATGTTAAAATTTTGATTCTTTATAGTTCTGTTAGTTCTCCTTGTGTGAAGCTCACTGCTTAAACTGGGGCTTTAAAAATGGGCAAAAAACGGCTCTTTCACTGCATCAGCAAATCAGTTACTAAGGCCCAGCGATCACTGTTAATGATTCAGCATTTATTTTCGAGGAAGGATGTACCTTCAAAACCAGCTCATCATATTCTAACTGAGGATTGAGATACATTAACCATTCTGGTTGAAAAGTGTTTGAGTGATGAAAAACCCTGTCATCCTTAGAGATATGAAGACTACATCCTCCTGTTTTTCTACTGCGGTATTATTTTATTGAGGCAGAACGTAGTCAGTGAAAATTCCACAGCCATGTGCTCCCGCGGCCTTCATCATAGTTTTGAGTAGATTGGTTGATGAATGACCAGAGTGTCTATTCCACTATGTACTCTCTGTCTGTGTGTGGGTCTTACCTGGTCATCCAGGGGCAGGTCACAGAAGGCTGGGATGTACTTGGCCCACTCAACTAGGACCAACAGCTGCTGTTTCATGGACTCGCACACATCTGTGATTGTGGCGATCTTTTTAGTCCGTATGTCACCGTTGTGTATAGGAGCAGGGGATGTGATCTACATAGGAAAATGCAGATATGAAGTCATTTGATGCCTTGTTACAATTACATATGAGGTCCAGACATGACTGATAGTTTGCCTTGCCTGTCTTGACAGTACATCTGCCTGGATGAGTGCATTGATGGATGGTAAACTGCTGTCTTCATAGCTGGATCTCCTGGTGCTAATTCTGTCTCTTTCATTCTGTACAGCTGAAAAAGAACATGCACAGATTTATGTGCTGCAGCTATATGCAGGTGGCACTTGTGAAATACGTTTTCATACAGTTAAATATATTGAACAGTGCAAGAAAGCTGTGAAAAATGTTGACTTTTCTCAATTCCTTGGTTGCACAAAGACGACACACAGAGTCATTTGAAAGAAAAATATGTCTTCCAAGGTTGTCATGTTTATCAGTATATGGCTGTTATTGCTTTGAAATGTTTGTTCAGCATAAGCCGGTCAGAGACTGCAGCGCTCTGTGGAGTGAACATTAACAAAGTATAGTCCTCTCATGGGTATTGCAACACACTTAGGCAAGTCATATCAATTCACAAGGGACGGCTCACACTATTGCAGCGATTAGCTCATTAAATTCTGTTTTGTCATTTCAGGCATGAGAATTGTTTTAACAACAAAAAAACAAACAGATTGATTTACTTTTCTTTGAATAGATAAAAATCTCCTACCTTCTTTCTTCATGCCAGCTCTAAAGCATTTCTTCAGTCTGCAGTATCTGCATTGATTCCTCTTGTCTTTGTCCACAATGCACTGTCTGTTGAACCTGGAAAGCGAGTGGATTAGGTTTGTTTGTGCTGTCATAGATTCTTGATGAGGGAATCAATAAGAACTGCAACACATAGGTGATCATTTAAATGTAAATCTGATTATTTAAATCTTTTACTTTTGATGCAGGTCGTGTCTTCCAGCATTTAATCAGAAGATGGCATTCGGAAGGTTATCTTTAATAATATAGCTCAGCATTGGTGCACAGTGATCTGTCCTCACCTGCACGAATACATGTGGTTTTTGCGGACGCTGCGTCTGAAGAAGCCCTTGCAGCCGTCACAGCTGGAGGCACCGTAGTGTTTGCCTGTAGCTCTGTCTCCGCATATGGCACACAAGCTGCCTGCTGCCAGGTGGCTGGTAGCATTCATGTTAGTGCTTTCAGCCGGTGAGGAATCTGACACAAGGGAGAAAGAGAGCGAGCGACAGGAAAAAAGGTCTCATCAGATCACTAGGCTTGATGTCATTAGCTTTAAATGCATAACAGGGTGACCTGAAACCAGCGGAAGAGTGTTTTTTTTTTTTTAAAAAAAGATGGGGAGCGAATTGGTTTAAGCGAAAGGCCGGAGTGAATACAGTGATCAGCTTAATTGACTGCTGATCAAAAGCGGCCTTTCTGAGAACTGCCTGAGTAGCTTAGTTAGAGTCAACAGAGCAGAATTGATATAGCTCTGATTACATTTGAAAGGCAATCACTGGAGACAGTTTTTCTAACCACCCTCACAGTCACCAGACTGGGGCTATCAATCATACACTATGTCATGACACATGCTAAAAAAATGTTTGATGTATAAAAATGGCATGCTGACTCATAAAGAGGCTTTTTTTAAACAAAATTTTCTAATAGAGCATGAATGTGTGAGTGATTTAAAAAAAAAAAGTTTTGTGGTAGGTCCCCAGCCAGTTTCCCTTTTTTTTCACCACTCATTTGAAATTTTAGAATCAGGATCACAGCCAGATGTCATGGGAGACTGCATATACAAATAGGTTGGTGTCACTGTAAGCACATATCCAAAAACTGCATCCATTCTCCTCAGTTTAGACTCTGTGGGAAAAGACCGTTTGTAACAAGAGAAGGGTGATCGTGATACTAAGCCCACTGCTTCATCACAGAATGAACATCAGTCCCCTGTATTCAGTCTGACGCCACATCACTATGCAAGCTGGAACAGGTTAAAGTTGGTTGCACCAAGTGCACTGGGAATGCGCCGGTATTGTAAAACAAAATCTCTCAATGCTTTACTGTCGCATCCTGAGGTGATAAAAGATCACTGCACGGGATCATCTCTGCAAGCAGAGGCAGATGGACAGATGACCCCTTTTTATCACTTCATGCCAGAACTCGCTCTATCCTCTCCTGATCAAAGTTTTAAATCAGTAAAAGTTTCAAAGTTCAATGCCAGAGCTGCATATATGAGACTCACCTGCACCCAAGGGGAGCACTTGCATGTTTTCAAACTCCAGCGTAGTATAGGCTGGATCCAGAGCCTCGCTGTAGTCTGCCATGTCCATGTCTGCTAGTTCTATGGGCCAACAAACTACTCAACTATTTGACAGTGGGACAGAAAGACTTGTCCAAGAAACTAATGTGCCCCCCTCCTGCTCCTTCTTCACCTTCCTTTCTCACACCCCCACACACCTCTGCAAACCCCCCCTCCTTCTTTCTGGGCCTTGCTCCGCCCAGTGATAGGACAGCTTCTGAGCCCAGTTGAGTATGATGGGAACTTACTGGTGTCAGAGACATGAACAGTGACTGACAGCAGAGCGGGTGTCCTTCTCCTCCTCCTCTCATATTGCTAACCAGAGGAGAGGTGGAGTGTCTGTCTGGTTGATGGTTAACTACCCTGTTCAGTGGTGAATCACAGAGTTGCACAGAGTTGTTTTTTTTTTTTGAGGAGATAGCACAACTTCGATATCTGCCATTGCTGCATGTCAGTAATGGATAAACAATTCCAAAGCAAGAGCTATGTCAGGGCAGTTCTACCGCGTCCTGAAACCAGTTTATTTTATATTCAACACTTTCAATTGCATGCCCATAGCAGCAATGAAACTGCAGCTTCAAGTGTCTGCAGCATGACCCAGAATGGGTGGAAAGTAACTAGTGCATAAATAGAACCTTAATAAAGGTACCATTTGATGGACCTTTATACTTCCATTCTATTCTGTTGTGAAAGTTGAACTTTTTGCCCATCTTTTGACTCGGCGATCTTCCTTCTCCCTCTCCTGCAGGTCAGCCAAAACCCTCAGAGGCTGCTGCTGTTTTAAAACCTAAACTTGAGCTTAGATATTCAGAAAGATTATCCAAATCCTCACTGATGTATGTATGCACAGACTGTTTTAATATAGTTTTATACTTGGATCTGGTTTTATTGGTTCTTGGGGCCACCACAAAACAGCACTGTTGCTTCACGGCAAGAAGATTGTGGGTTTCAATCCACTGACTGGCTGGGGCCCTTTGGTTCTACCTGTGCATGCGTTGGTTCTCCCTGGGTTGCTTTTTCTCCCGCAGACAAAAGCATGCATGTTAGGTTAATTGGTGATTATAAAATGTCCTTTAGTGTGTATGTGAACATGCATGTTGTCTGACTCACTGCATTAGCCCTGAAGTAGACCGGCAGCCTGTCCAGGGTGTATTTTACCTGTCACCCTGTGACGACTGAGATGGCAACTCAACCATGAAGTGTCAGACCACATAAAGTGGTCACCATTGCTCTGCTGACTCAGTAACTGCAGAATTCCAAACCTATTCTGGCATTAACATCAGCACAAAAACTTCATGCTTCTTCACATGGGTTTCCATAGGTGGGCAGCTGCTTGCAAGCCTTACATTACAAAGCATAATACCAGACGTCAGATGGAGCAGTGGAAATGTATTCTGTGGAGTGAAGAATCACACGTCTCTATCTGTCAGTCTAATAAAAAAGTCTGGATTTGGCAAATGCCAGGAGAACGTTACCTGCCTGAATGCACTGTTCCCATTTTGCAGTTGGCACAGTGTACTCAGGCAGATAAGTAAAGCGTGCCTCAAAAGTTGATTCTGTTCATCTGGACGTAAGGTTTTCCATGGGAGAAACATTTCATCACTCATCCAAGTGACTTCTTCAGTCGTGGTTTTCTGGAGTTGGCCGGGGCTCTAGTTCCAGTGAAGCGAAATCCTAATGCTTCAGCTTGCCAAGACACTTAGGACAATTCTTTGCTTCCAACTTTGGGGGAACAGTTTGGAGAAGGCCCCTTTCATTTCCACAATGACTGTGGCCCAGTGCTCAAACCAAAATCCATAAAGGAGTGGTTAGATAGGTTTGGTGCAAAAGAACTTAGCTGCCCTGATTTCAATCCCATCCAACACCTCTGTGATGAACTAGAACAGAGATTGTGAGCCAAGCCCTCTCATCCAACATCAGTGTCTGACCTCACAAATACTTTTCTGGATGAATGGGTAAATATTCCCACAGACACTCTCAAATCTTGTCAAAATTGTTCCCAGAAGAGTGGAAGCTGCTCTAGATGCAAAGAGGGGGACCAACTCCTCATTAATGTCTATGGATTTAGAGTAGGATGCATTAAAAGTGCCTATAGGTGACCCAATAGTTTTGACCATGCATGTTAAGATTTTACTAACAAAAGCAGCAATAAGTAAAGCTACAGTTTTTCCACCAAAGGATACCAATTAATCCACCATTTTCAGACCTACATCCATGTGTAACACATAGCTGGTAAAGCTGAATTAATTCTGCCATAATTAGCAGGGAGAAATAACGCTCACTTAAGCAAAAATGATGCCTTTATGTAAAAGCCTTCATTGTTTGCTATAATGCAACGTGCACGTGAGCTTGATCCAAAAGCTCAACACTTGTTGTTGGAAAGGCAGCTGCTCCTCAGAGACAGCCTAGATGATTCAGAGCAGACTAGAAAATACTTTCAGAAAAATAAAAAGAGTAAAGGAAGATTAGCAGGAAGAGAAAAGCACTTTGTTTTTTGACAGCTAAAGGCAAATAGTTTTACAGCATGTCTAAAAAGAAGTAATTGAAATGAGATGTTTTAAATAAGCCCAATCAAGAATGAGCAGTTAACGTAAAAGTACAAAAAAATAGTCTAAAGACAACATATCGATTGTTAAAACACTGTAATATTTTTTTAAATGCTTATCAAAACAGGGTCACATGGGTAGCTCTAGCCTATCCCAGCTGACATTGGGTGAGAAGCCAGGTACACCCTGGATAGGACAACAGCCCACCAGAGACAGACAGCCATTCATACTGACATCCACACCCACTGGCAATTTAGAGGTCACCGGATAACCTAATCTTCATGTTGGGTCAACTGTGATTCTAATTTTTTAATTTGATGGGGCAAAGAAACAGAATTGAAGCAGCAAGAGACTGAGAAATTTATGTAGTGCAATAAAATAACACCTACTGGAACATCTAACAACTAATTAGGTTAATTGACAACCAGTCAGACACTTTAGTGGGTAAAAAAGAGCATTTGTAGAGAAGCTGAGTCTTTTGTGCTACATTAAAAATAGATATGGTTCTGAAGCTGAGATCCCTGTTTGTACTCACAGTGGACACAGTTAATCAGTGCATCCACAAATGCAAGTTAAAAATCTAGCATGCAAAAGCATCTGGCCTTCTGTGGGACTGATATCATTTAAAAAGAACTGAGATAAACTGGAGAACAGTTCTCTGGTTGAACCAATCAAAATCTGAGTTCAAGAGGGGAGGGGCCATCCGGTTGCATATTTTAAACGTCAGCATCCAAGCCACCAACCTATGCTCCTAACCAGACATCTCTTGCAGTGAATGGCTTGCTTATTTCAGCAGTGTGTTGACAAACCACAGCCTTCACACATGGCTCCATAGTAAGAATCCAGTGCTAAAGTGTCCTGTCTGATTTCCAGACCTGTCACCAACTGGAAATACAAACCCGGTTTCAAAAAGGTTGGGACGCTGCGCAATATATTAATCAAAACACAGTGCAATGATTTGGAAAACTCATAAACCCATATTTTATTCACAAAAGAAAATAGAAAACTTATCAGGTGTTAAAGGTGTGACATTTTACTATTTCATTAAAAATACTGGCTTATCTGGAATTTGATGGCAGCAACATGTCTCAAAAAAGTTGGAACAAGGGCCATGTTTACCACTGTGTAGCATCCCCTCCTCTTTTAACAACAGCCCGTAAATGTCCGGGAACTGAGGAGACCATTTGATGAAAATGAAAATTATCAACCTACAGAGGGCTGAATTCAAAGACACCCCAAAAATCAAGTAAATAAATGATGCAGCAGGCTGGTCCATTTTGCCAAAATTTCATTGCAGCAGCTCGAGATGGTACTCTACTGGTACTAGTTTGTATGTCCCCCACGTGCTTTTATGCATGCCTGACAACACTGGGGCATGCGCCTAAGGAGACAACGGATAGTGTCCTGGGGGATCTCCTCCCACTTCTGGTCCAGGGCAGCACTGAGCTCCTGGACAGTTTCATGTGCAACCTAGCGGCTTAGGCTGGACTGAAACATAGTGACCCAGAGGTGTGCTGTTGCATTTATGTCAGGCGAGAGTGGGGCCCAGTCATTGGTATCAGTTCATTCATCCTCCAGGAACTGCCTGGATACTCTCACCACATGAGGGGATAGTCGTGCACCAGGCGGAACCCAGGAGCCGCTGCACCAGTGTAGGGTCTGTCAGTGGGCCCAAGGATTTCATCCCGATAACTAACAGCAATCATAGTGCCGTTGCCTAGCCTGGAGAGGTCTGTTTGTCCCTCTATGCGTATGCCTCCCCATGCCATCACTAATCCACCACTGAACAATATTACAGGCAGCCTAATTTTCCCCACAGCATCTCCAGACCCTTTCAAATCTGTCACGTGCTCAGGGTGAACCTGCTCTCATCTGTGAAAAGCACAGGGCGCCAGTGGTGGACATGCAATTATTGTTTTCTATGGCAAATGGCAATTGACCTCCACGGTGCCAGGCAGTGAGCACGGTCCCTCAGGCCACCCTCATGAAGTCTGTTTCTGAGTTTTTGGACAGAGAAATTCATACCAGTGGCCTGCTGGAGGGCATTTTGTAGGGCTGTGCCAATGATCATCCTGGTCCTCCTTACACAAAGGAGCAGAAGCAGGAGCTGATGAGTTAACGACCTATCCAGCTCTCCTGGAGTAACGGCCTGTCTCCTGGAATCTTCTCCATGCTTTTAAGACTGTGCTGAGAGACGCTGCAGCCCTTATTGCAATGGCACAGATTGATGTGCCATCCTGGAGGAGTTTGACTACCTGTGCAACTTCTGTAGGGTTCTGGTGTCGCCCCATTCTACCAGTAGTGACACTGACCCTAGCCAAATGCAAAACTAGAGAAAAAAACAGTCAGAAAAGCTGAGGGGAAAAATGTCAGTAAAACCATTCCTGTTTTGGGGGTTTAGTGCACCTGTTACTGATTTCATTAAAAACCAAAGCAGCTGAAACTGATTAACAACCCCCTCTGCTAGTTAACCGATCAGAGCAATATCTCAGAAGTTTGATTGACTTGATGCTATGCTCTGATTAAAAAGTGCTCCTTTAATTTTTTGAGTAGACTAGATGGGTGACTGTTATGGAAGTTCAGGTATTGTTTAGCCATGGGGCCAATAATATTACCTGTGTGTATGGCATATTTGAGTTCTTCTACCCTATCTACTAACCTGTCTTGCAAAGTTTGTTTAGTTCTTCAAATGTAAAATACTTTGCTGCTTGGACACTGCCACTTATAAATGACAAATGAGATTTTAGAGTTAATGATTAATGGTAAGCTCCTTTCTAGAAGAGAAATTAAAAAAAGTATTAGTCTGTGCTTTCATTTGTGCAATGATTGCAGTTGTAAGAGCCCCTAGGTTTTCGACCCAACTATACTTGCTGTGTGTCTGAGTTTTAGATCATCTGAACGAAGGACTTATGAGCTAAAAATTTCTCTTATTTGTCGTATTACGGGCCTTTTACCATTTTCACAAGTCAGTACTCCTCCTAGAGCACATGTAGCTCTTCTGCCCAGGTCCAGTGGCTCTTTTTGGCTTTGACAAAAATATGAGATGAATATGAAAATAAACAATGGTTATTTAGTTTTTCATATTTTATTTTTAATTGGTCATTCCTGTAAGAGGCTCTTTACAGTCTCCATTTGTATAAATATATAGGCTATACTCCAAATTTAAAAAGAAAAATTTAATATATACATCATAGCTTGCGTCTGTGCCTGGTGCCTTGTCCTTTTCATTTGGACAGTTTTGTTTGCCCTCATTGCCAACGTTGCTAGCTTACCATATGCTTGATCGGCAATTGCGCTTTAGTCAAAATTAAACTAAAATTGTCCATCTTTTAAAACTTTTACTATTTTTAAAGCTATTAGTCTGCTATATATTTCACTTATTATCAAAGTAGACTGTTTTAGTGTGTTTTCCACACAAGCAAAGTGGCCTGCGTATCTTCACATCAGTTTTCCCAAACATGTGAATCAACAGTTATTCTGTTTCATTTGCCCTGCGCAGGGATGACATGGGTGGACGGAATATTAGTTGGTGGCGGTAATGCACTTTGTTTGCCAACTGCCAATAAAATTTACAAGAAGAAGAAGAAGGAGCGCAGACCTCCACCAAGCATGATCCAAGGCAAGATCATCATAGTGTCTTTGATGGGCACGAATGCATACGGTTGTCTGATATCACTATTACTTCAATAGTTATTGATTTCAGGATTTTTTGTTCAGCATGATCCCATCACCCGATTCTTCCCAAAATTCTTTTATGAGGCCGACCCCATAAAAAAAAAAATCAGCCAAATTTGTTCATAACTTTTTGCGTTATTTTGCACACAGACAGACAAACCAACACCGTCGGAAACATAACCTCCTCGGCTGAGGTAATAAGTGCCAGGTAAATAAATGACAATGTGAAAGGTGTCAATGAATTTTTTATTGCTACCTCATATGTAAAAATACTTGGAGTGTAATTTCCAAATTGTAATGCAAACTAAAGAATGCAACAGTTGCCTCTAAATCTGGATTTGCAATTTTACATGTGAAATGTGTCACATTTCAAACCGAGAATGATGCAGTATTGCTCAAAAGCTCACATGCCCTTCCTGAATGGCTTCCACATGTGACTTTGTCCAGAATCTGATTGTTTTCATAAATGAATTCTTTGCTTGCGCAAAGTGAGCCCATCTCGCATGTCACACAGCAAACAGTAGCCTTGTATTTGAAGAGAAAGTGCCAGTACATAGCAATAGGTCAATGATCTCAAGTTCAGCCAGGCCTCAAAAGCAGTAAACCCCATGTAGGTGAACTTGTTAGCCATGCACTCCAATTAAACAGGGGAGTCATAAAATTATTTTCCTTGAAGCAGGTAAACACCGTAACATCCCTGGAGGCTCCTGTGCATGATTCAGAGATGATTTGTTTAATGATTAAATATTGACAAAACTCCCTTATAATATATATCAAGCTCTGACTGAACTCTTTTTCTGACTGTCACCAAAGATCACAGCTAGGGACTCACTGATCTTTAGGTCTTATGGCAATTAGATACTTTAAAAAAAATAATGAACTGAATAGAAACTGTCTCTCATTATCAAAAAATGATTAACAGCTTTTTACAAACCCCTGCAGCGCTCACAGATGATTATTCTGTATCACACCGGAGCGTGTTTTTCCGCTTGTGTGTACAGAGGTCATACATTACAACATCTCTTCGTGTTCGATCCGTACTGCTCTGCTGCAATTCCCGTATTTGCTCAAGAAGTGTGCTGATTATTTCAAAGCAGATATTTCAAAGCGGAGGGGGTTGCTGAGGATGAGAGAATCAGTGTAGAGCTTTGAATGAGTCACTTCCAGCAAATCTTATCTTCCCTGTTGTTAAAGTGCTTTTATTGTTGCTCCCATCTTAAATTTCTGTGAACGCCTCAAGGAACAGTCGTATAAGGGACTATAAAAAATAATCTGCATGGTTATAGCTTTCTTAATCACAAACTGACAAACTGTTCTGCTGTGTTAGAAAGGGCAAATCGAAATTCTTCCGTGACTTATCTGCATTTTGTGGTAGGGGGGTTTGTTTTAACATACTGTACACTTCCTCAAGCTGGACTGACATGTGCACGCTCTAAAATGTAAGCCCTCTGAGAGGAATAATGTTACAGCGGCTCATTTGGTCTGGTGACAAATTTTTATGAAGCCACTCTATTCATAATTCAAGACTGCATATCATAAACTTTTCCTTAAGATAGCTTCCAAAAGGAATAGTTTGATATGGCAGCAAATGGGAAGCCAGAGCCCATTAGTTCGGTTTAATGTAAAGGCTGGACTATAGGGAGAAACAGCTAACCTGTTTTGTCACAAAATTTGTATAAAGTTAAATTATTTTATGTTAGTGGCAAGAAAATGCTAAATGCCTGATAAAGCAACTTTGTTTAAAGACAGTTCATGAATTTGTTGACGTCTCTAATCTATTGATCTATTCAAATTCATGGTATCTTCTTCTGCTATCACCACATGGGATCAGCTGCCTCCATCTCACCCTATCCCTTTCATCCTCTTCTGTCACACCAACCCTCTGCATCTCCTCCTTCACTACATCCATAGGCTTCCTCTTCTCCTCCTGCCTGGCAGCTCCATCTTCAACGTCCTTTGTCCAGTATGTCCACTATCCCTCCTCTGCACATGTCCAAACCATCTCAGCTTTACCTCTCTTTGTTTTCAAACCACTCAGCACGAGCTGTCCCTCTGGCATACTCACTTCTAATCCTGTCCGTCCTGGTCACTAACAGTGAAAATTTATTCAGCTTTGCCACCCTCACTTCTGCCTCCCGTCTTTCTGTCATTGCCACCATCTACAAACCATACATCATAGCAGGACACATCGCGTCTTCTAGACCTTCCCTTTCACTCTCGCTGCTATCCCTCTGTCACATATCACCCCTGACACTCTTCTTCACATCTCCTTTGCATGGTCCGTTACTTTGAATGGCTGACCCCAGGTATTTAAACTCATCCGCCTTCACTACCTCTACTCCTTGCCTCTTCACCTGCC
>VUQH01060612.1:11440-35251 GCA_015106775.1 Etroplus canarensis | reverse complement strand
ACATACATCATAATGATGGAAGGACGCTTGACCTCCAACATTTGGCCAGTGGATCAGAGACGTTATGAGCCATATTCACTTAGAAAAGATTAAGTTTACCATCAGAGGGTCTGTTGAAAAATGTTATGCTTCCTGGCAACCATTTATAAATTCTGTTTACAATTTGTCTGCCAGTGATATTGATTCATGATTGTGTTATGTTGAACGTGTATTACCCAGTGACCCATTGGTCTTTGAGTATAGTGTTGTCTATACTCTCAATATACAGTATTAAATTGTTTTCTCTTTATTTTTTCCCTTCAGGTTTGAGAAAACATATATGAATAAGTAAGACAATAATTAACAATAACGCTTGTAAGGTCTGGTATCTTGGGGAGGGACGGGGTGGCAACATTGTATGTTTGTGTGTTTATCTGTCCGAAAAATAATAAAAATACTTGGATATACTTTTCAGACCAAGTGAGGAAATACTTTCACTTTAGCAAAACAACTAAAGGAGACCAGCACACAGAGCCAAGGTTTCAGTTCATATTAACAATTAACAATTTCATATTAATAACAAGTATTATCATTATTTTATCCCGAAAAATTTGTTACCGTTAGTCTGAGACAGCTGGCTTTGCTGTCGTAAAATCTGCTCCATTGGATGAAATGTCAGTTGTGGTTACCGCTGTATAAATGCTGAAATTAACAAAATGTAAATAATGTGCAGCAACAAAGATCGATCTGTTGGTGTTCCTTTCAAAAACCTTGAAATGGTAAAGAAAAACATTCAAAATCCATGAAAACTGTTGAAATTCATAGAAATTATTGCAGCATCTATATAAACTATTGCACTATTACTACATAAATCATTGAAATATATTCTGTTCTCCGCTGTTGTTGCTTTTTTTACAGAAAAGCCATTTGTTATGCTCAATTCTTTTTAATAAAGTTGTTTATACTTAAGTATGTGGGATAATACAGTTTGTCATTTTAATTGTGGTATTGAACTTGGTATTGCGAATCGTGTCATTTTACTGGTATTGACTACTAAAATTCTGGTACATCTTTAACTGCTGAATAGTGCTAAGTAACAGACTAATAAAAAAGTACAATTTTACTCACAAATCATGGAGAAAAAACCTCTCTGATGGTCTGTACCTCACAGCAAGCCACATTGTCTGTAAGACAATCTAGTTAAAATGTTTCAAAAGGCACCAACGCCACAAACACAGCTTAGATGTCCTCTTCAGTGACTTGATTCTGTGTTGCTGAGGCCTAGCAGCTATAGCCGCCTGTGTCAGCACACTGGTCAGTCAAAGCAGCCAAGTCCTGAACTTTGAGCCTTGACAAAATCCAACTAGCTCCCCATAGTTGCTGTGCAAATGCTAAAGGTATATCCCTGAAAAACCTCAATTTTCATGAATGCTGCCCTGACCCGACCCCACTTGACATGATGGGAGGCTAGATGCGATGGTCAGTCTGTTTTATGAATTGACATATGCAGCAGTGAAGTGGACTCAATAATACCTTTGATTTAAAAAAAATTCTATTTCAGTTGTGGCAGACATGACATCATGTCAGCGAGAAAGCATATGATCCCATGATCAATTGGGTTTTTATTTCGTGTAGATCGGAAGAATAGTTGCAGAGATATGGCTAAAAAAGATAAAAAATTTTAGAGAAAACACCACCTGGTGGCCAATCCATATTTTCAAAATGTCTGAAAATTTAATCAGGTCCAGATCTCACAAAGGTCTATCACTTTACCAAATTTCAAAATCTTGCCTCATATGATTTTTGCATTATTGCAATGACACTGAGAGTTTGCAGCAGCAGTTGCAGCGCTCATGATTCCATCATACATCTGCTTTTCCTGGATATAAATAGCAAAGTTATTAAAAAAGCCATCCCAGGTACAGTTGCGCTGAAGGGGGAAACTATCAATAGAAATCAAAGGCATTTTTGTACCAGACTGTAAACATGGTTTAGTTTGGGTGTAAAGTTCATTATTTTTACATGGGAGTCTCTGAGGACTTATTTGCAATTAGAGGAGGCCTCAAGTGGCCAATCGAGAAACTGCAGTTTTTGACAATTCCGCATTTGCTTCATGTTTCAGTCCTGGAGGCTGCCACTTGGTTCAGCGCAGTCAGCGTTCTTTGAGGATGTGCCAATGGGCAACATCTGGAGCTAAATAATGAGGTCAATGCGGAAGTTGAAAAAACTGCAGTTCCTCTAGGTGCCACCTGAGGCCGACTCTAAAAAGGATTCAATCTCCTTAGATGCCCATGTTAAAAATGTCCAAAGCAACAGTGTAAAAAACATGTTTACAACCTAGTTCAAAAATAGTTTTACCCTCCAAGGTTAGTTTCCCCTTCATAGCAACTCAGATTGAGGTGATATTTTTTTACAATTCATCCACCTGGATATTTAAGTAAGCTGTGTTAATTGACAGGTGTCCTGGTCAGAGTTTGCTCGGCCTCTTTGCAGGATTTCTTCTCTTGTGTGCTGCTGGAGCCGTTCTGAGCATTTTTAATGGCATATCTGAAAAAAATTATAGTTTGTTCTGTGGTACAGACCATCCAAGAAGTTATTTCTTAATCTGTTAATTAGCACTAATTAGAAGATGTGTGTCTGCATTGTACCTGGACAGTTTCTGAATTCAGCTTGCTAACCAAGTACCCCATCATTTTATCCATATAAGGTCACTTCTGGTCGAGGCGGTCAAAATACTGACCTGGAAGCTTCAAAATGCAGAGTCCAAAACCGCACGCAGTGGTCAACTCCATGTTTTATATTGTCTATGGGAACTACTGGACAATGACATCACAATGACAGTCATGTTATTCTGTAAATTATGATCCCCATTAGTGTCCAGTAGGACCATAAGCAAAGTATGCTTTAGGGCGAGACTCCCTTGTGATTACTATCAAAAATCTCAGATCATAACAGTGAAAATGCTCAGCTCGAAGTTTAAAAAAACAGGACTTTACATACTAATGAGTAACCTCACAGTGGCTCTTTTAAATGGCTGCAGATTTCATACAAACTCTCCACACGCCAGTCCCAGCAAGCCTGATCCACCTCACAACCTGCAGGACCCAAAGGATCTGCCGCCAACAGAGGTCCCACGTCCCTGTCTCGACGGGTCACAGCTGCTTAATGTCATGACTAATTTGTGTATGCTCTTATGTGCGACTCCTCGTTTCCCTGAATCTCCACAACAGAGATGGAGAGTGCAAAGTTAGAATGACCCATAGCGACACATTCATGGAAATAAACCAAGTTTATTTCCATTTTAACGTCAGATAATCTGTTTTATGCGTTTTAGTCTCTCCGTCATCAAAAGACACCCACAGACTACTGAGTGCAGCTCAGATTCTTGTTGACAGTAAATGACTTCTTGTCTCCACAGACTGAGATCAGTGGGGCTGTTCGTGTGTGTGCACGCATGCATGTGTGTGTGTGTGTGTGTGTGTGTGTGTGTGTTTAAACACTGAACGGGAATCCTTCAGATCAACAAATAAACAAAGCAGCCGCTGCAGGCCAGCGTTCCTCCTGTCAGCAGCATCTGCCAGCAGCAGGGAGGACACTTCGGTTTTTCCTGTCCCATATAGATAATCTTGCATGTATCTTAAAAACAAACTAACAAAAACGCCTTCTGGACAGCCTCCATCTGCTTTTTTTTTTTGGTCTGTCTCTTTCAGACTCTTTCAGCTTGCGTCCTCTGCTGTCACATCCAATTCCTCCCTCTCTATCAGACATCTCTTTCCCCACCTCCCATCCCTCCATCTCCTCTCTGCTGGATGACTTATTTAAACCCCAAAAAATGATTTCCCAAACATCTCAGCCAGGCCGCGGTACTCGCTCAGGAGTGGCTCATTAAACCTCAGCAATCTGACCTGTCAACCTGCAGCATTTACGTCTTATTTGAGCCTCGCTCTCAAAGCCCGGCTGTGTCTGACATCACCAGTCTTTTTCCTGGATGAATTAAGCAAACAGAAAGGAGGATGCAAATGAGATAATAAATAAATTAGTGTGCATGAGAAGGATTAAAATAAAAGGGGACCTTATATGCTCATTTCCAGCTCTATAGCTTGAGACTCGACATGAAGCACTTGGTGTAATTCAGAAACCAAACTGTGATGTTATGGAGGAGAGAGACACTTAAATGTATGGGGGATTGTGTACTAGCAAATATGTAAGATGACAATTGTGCAATATGAACATAACTGTGCACACTTATGCTTTTATATTTATATAGCATATGATTTATGTAATTTATATAATTTATATTTAATGGTGTGTTTTTATGGTGCTGCACTGCTGCTGGAGTTTTTAATTTCCCAAAGGAAACCTTCTGAGGGATCAATAAAGTTCTATCTATCTATCTATCTATCTATCTATCTATCTATCTATGTAGGTAGGAAAAAGGTGTGTTTTTCAGATTTCATTGCTGAGTGTATACACGCAATTTTTACGTCCCCTGAAATTAAAGTCAACTTAGACAAAGATTTCAAATAACTGCCCTGAAGGTTTTCAAAGACAGCTGCCAAAGTACGCCTAATGTATCTGAGCTCTCAGTTCACCTGTCCTGAAAAAAAAAAGAAGCTGTTTTAACCCCGCCCCCTTTAAACTAACTTTCTTCTGATTGGCTGCATCTAGTAAACAGAAGGCTTGGATAGCAGGTGGGTTGTGCTTGTGTTCTTAAGTGACATCATACAGGTACAAAAGTAAAAAAAAAACTGTCTGAAATGTAGTGTTTGGAGTTTGTGGCAAACAGGGACTTCTACCTCATTATTCTAAAATGTTGATCATGACTTGTATATATGTGACAGAATATAATAATAATAATTTTAAAAGCCCTTAAAGTCCACTATAATGAAATAATGTAGCTGAACTGGTGCTCTCTGGCTTAGTAAAAATCACACTGATTGGTCACATCAGGGCACAATAACACCTGCCATCTTGTGCTTTTTTCACTATCATATTTTTATCCCCTTTTTTCCTGAGTTGCCTCCTTTGCTTTCTTCTCTGGTCTCCAGGGAAAACAAGGACTGGATTAAATGGCTCTGTAAGGAGGATGAGGTGGATGGAGATGAGGATGGAGATGGAGGACACACTGCTGCTGCTGCTGCTGCTGCCTCCCTCCTCCTCCTCCTCCTCTTTCCTTCATCTTCCCTCCAAAAGAAAAAGGAAATGTCATCTGTGCACTTCAGCGTGGTAAACATCAACACAGCGAGAGTGGGAACAATGACACCAGCTGGGCAACAACAATAGGAAATAAATATCCTGTGGCAGCGTCCCTGCTGTGTGTCTGCTGCTTCTTTGTGGCCTGCGTCTGACTGACCACCACCACCATCATCCTCATCATCATCTCAGTGTTTTTATTTCCATGTGAGCAGATGAGGGGCAGGAAGCTGGCGGCTCTCTGCGGGTCTTTCTCCTTTTGTTGCCGCGTTGCATTGCCGCCCCCCCACCCCCCACCCCTCCAGACAATAAAAGCGGGCTTACCTTCTCGGCTCCTCTGTGCTTCTTGGCGGCCGGCGTGTCGTCCTGCTGCCGCCTGACAACAATAGCGCCTCCGCCGCCGCTCTTAGCGCCGCACTCCGGCGCGGTTTTGCCGTTACTGATGGAGTCCTGCGCGGCGCACAGGCAGAGTCCGGGGCCGCACGGAGGATGCTCAGGCGCGGGCAGGGCGGACGACGGGAGGAAGACGGAGGGAGGAGGAGGAGGAGGAGGAGGAGGAGGAGACGAGCCATCGCCGGGCTTCTCCTTCCTGGCGCGGGCAGGAGGAGCAGCGGCGTCCCTCTCCCGGTCTCTCTCCCTCTTCCAGCCGCGGATCACGTTCTTCCCCTTCCTCTCCTCTTTGCCTTTGGCGCATGATGCAGAAGGAGCGGCCGCTTCGCCGCCGTCCGCCTCTCTGCTGACCGCTGAAATCATCTCCGGACCTTCCCCGCCGACGCTGCGTCCTTGAGCCTCCCGACGCTGCTGCTGCTGCTGCTGCTGCTGCTGCTTACCGACCCCGAAGCACGCTTCTCCGCCGCCTCGCACCGCGACAGCAGCCGCCGCCGCCGCCGCCTCCGGTTCCTCCCGCCCCTCCCGGCCGCCTCGGCTGCGTTTCAGCGCGGATCTCCTCGGCTCCGACCCGCCGCCGCCAGGTCCCCGGGTCTGGAGCGAGGGCAGGGCCGCGTGTCTGTCGGCAGAGCCAGCGGCGCTGGAGGAGGAGGAGGAGGAGGAGGTGATGGAGGTGGAGGAGGAGGAGGTGTGGTTGGGTGACAGCCCCTTGCAGTCCGTCAGCAGCCCTCCGTTCTCCCCAGGTCTCAGGAAGCGATTCATCGCCTCTTTTCCTTGTCTCTTTTGTCGATCTCCACAATAATCAGCATGCAAGTCATTGTCAGCGCGGCAGCCAGCCGCAGTGTGGCGGGGAGCAGCGGAGGACCAGGCCCGCTCCTTCACCAACTACAGCACGGGCTGAGTGACAGCTCACACCGTCTGACAGAGGAGCTGCTGGGGTGTCATCATCGTCAGGAGCAAAATAAAACCACATCTAATAACATAATACACCACCACAAAGTTCAAAAAGTCACATTTACAACCATTAAATAATCCAGTAATGAATGTTTTTCCTCATATTACTGGATGTTTTCAGTAACAATATTCTAAAGAGGGAAAAAATAGTTTTATTTTCCTTCAAGCATGAATAATGTCTTCTCAGTATATGAGATGCGCCACATGGGGGCGCTACCCCGTGTGTTTGGTTGTTTACGCATCAGCTCAGGCGTCTCTGATTGGATGTTCAAAGGGGGATCTTAAATATTCGTTTCCATTCCCATGTCTTTGTTCTTGGACCGTAGCAGAGCAGCTTCAAAGTTCAAACAGAGACACAGTAAGAGAGGAGCATGGCTCTCAAGCTGAAAAACTGAACTCCTGTTAGAAGTAAAACTTAAAGGCTATCAAAGCGTTCAAAATTTTCAGGCTAAATCAGGACATTTTTAAGGGTTTGATTTGTTAAATCAGATTCGACTGGTGATTCTTTGCATTCAGATGTTGTTATAGCCCAGTCATCATCTTCTCGTGCCAATCAGATCTGGGCTCTGTTAGAACTAAGTTCTTTGTCTTGAGGATCAGGCCAAAATACTTTACACATAATTGCTACAAAGAAACATAAACAAACTACTTCTCTCATTTTCAGAAGGTTTATTGGACGTTCAGCTTTACTCACTGGCCAGATGAAGATCCATTCTGTTTGGTCAAAGAGACCTCCCAGAAAATGGATGCCAAAAATCACTGTGTACAGACACAGCATTACATGCTGGTGCTGATTGGTCTAAATCTGAGGTCAAGTTATGGTTTAAACTTAAACCTCCCTTTTTAATTGGAGGAGAAGCTGGTCCTGATCTCTGGGTCAGATTACTTCTCCTTGATCGACTCATCAATGACGACACCCTGTTCGAAAACTTCTTTCTTTCTCTCTGTTCTAAATTTCCTCTAAACCCACCTCTCTGAGTACTTTTCCAAAATGGGTCTACCTCTGACACACACGCAGTAACCCCCCCACAATGGAATGTGACTGTGTGTGTGAAAGTGAGAGACTTCTCTGTGTTAATGCGTGTGACACAGAACTAAGAATCCTGTAACCGTCATGTAAAGGACTATATGTATATATACATATATATATATATATATATACACATATATGTATATACATATATGATCAACAATAAGAATAACTGCTTGTATAATAAACATCAATCATTCACATTATAGTCAAATAAATCCTAACAGCTTCCCATCTGAAAAAACATATAGACACATTAGAAAATATCCAGCGCCGCTCCTCAGGCCTCAGTGAGCTGTCATACGAAGAAAGGCTGAAAAAACTCAACATGCCCTCTCTGGCCTATAGTCGAATCAGGGGAGACATGATAGAGGTTTTCAAAATATCGGCAAACATCGACACCTTCAAGAGAAGACTCGACAAGTATTGGAAAGATCAACCAAAGAAGACTGCCTACAGAGCAGAATTTGTGATCTCCAGCAGAAATGACTACGAAGGGACGGATGTGGATACGCAGTCTGCCAACTGTTAGGACGCGTGATGTCACCTTGTGTGAGAAGAGCAACAAACCAGAAGAAGAGCTGCACATAGAGGCCACATCAACGAGGCCCAAGTGCAGTATCCAACTTGTGAACTTCTCTTGACTGCTTTGTTGGGGTCGCCGCATCAGATTACCTGACATCATCTCGCTCCATCACTTGCATCGTCTTCTGTCACACCAGCCCTCTTCATGCCCTCTTTCACTACATCCATGTACCTCCTCTGTAGCCTTTCTATACCCCCATCTTCGGCATCCTTTATCAACATCTACTATCCCGCCTCTGCACCATCTCCCTCTGATGTACTCATTTCTAATCCTGTCCATCCTGGTCACTCCCAGGGAAAATCTCAGCATCTTCAAATCTGCCACCTCCAGCCTTTTGTCAGCGTCACATCTCCAGACTGTACATCATAAAAACAACCAGAATCAGAATACTTTATTAGTATTATACTTATACTAGTATAAGCTAGGTTAGATGTACCTTCGGCTGCTCCCTCATATTCTCCCCAAGGGGTCGCCACAGCAGATTTATCGTAATTGGTAATTTGGCAAATTTTTTACACTGGATGCCCCTCCTGACACCACCCTCCATGGTGAGAGGGGATGGTGTCCTCACCTGGAATCAAACCAGGGACCTTTTGCTTGTGAGGCAATGTGTAAACCACCACACTACAGGGACACTAAGTTAGATGTGAAAGTCTCAAATTGCACAAAATATTCTAAACAGCCCAAAACAGACTTCAGATAAACAGAACATAACCACAAATAGACCCAAATGAACAAATTGAGCAATAAAAAAGCCACAAATACACTTACAATGACCACATCTTCATATAAGGGGTCCATTCTCTCATAACGTGTCTGTGATTGTCAAGTAACCAAGATCAATAAACGTAACAGCCGGCCTGAACTTTATATGAACAAGAGAACTGGAGTCAGTTAATCTATTACTTCATGTTAGCTGCAACCATCTCCACCATCTGAACACCTTGTGAGGTGTAAGAATGACATATGAGCATCATCTGTGTTTCCTTCACAGTGTAGAAATGAAACCTTGTCTGACAGATTGATTTAAAAAAAAAAAAAACAAGAGGAAGAACGGGAATAAAGTGGCATAATGAAAAGTGTGTGAATCTAAATCATATTGTCAGTCTGCTCAGTGCTTTGAGTGTGAAGACATTTTCAAATGTCTGCAGCTGCACTGGTTCTGATGAAGAAATAGTGTTCTGCACACCCGACCAGTGAAAGAAACAAATATCAATGTCACATTCACTAAAAGAGAAAGTGGAGAAACACAGTTCTGTGTAGTACAATCAATGTACAGGATCCCACGTTATGTATGTAAAGACAAACTGCAAAAATCAAAATCCAGTGGCTTCAAAGAGGTGCAAAATGGCAAGTAAAATGACCGAAAGGAGTCACCGAAAGCCACAAGAGCAAAGTGTAAGTGTTTAAAGAAACAAAACAGAAATGATTTGAAAGACAAAAATGGCAAAAAAAAAACATTCAAAAGTATAACAAAGAGTCTCAAAATAACCTAAAAAACAAACTCAAAATATACACAAACCACAGTCTCTATATATAAGACAGATGTTTCCACTGTGACATCCACTGGTTTGCAAAGCAATGCTTTAAAATTTTAATATTAGCATTTTGGCCACTGGTATTTTGGTTTCTTGAAGGCAGAAACAGAGACAGCGAGACAGAGGTGAGGTGTGTAGTTGGAGTGACAAGTGAGTTCCAGGTGGGGGTGGTATTATCAGAGATCAGGTCTGACCCCCTTCTTGTTTGTAATAGCGGTAGACAGGCTGTTGAAAGTCAGGCAGGAGTGTTCATGGGCATCTGTAGTGAGAGTAGGGAGCAGGTGTAAGAAAACCTTGAGAGGAGGAGGTATTCACTGGAGAGAAGGGGAATGACCTGCTCAGTAGAAGCAAAAAAGCACCAATGTGTGTCAGTGAGAGTGAGGCAGGTGGAATGGTGAAGATGCAAGGAGAAGAGGTAGTGAAGGTGGATGAGCTTTAAAACCTGGGGTCAACCATCCAAAGCAACAGACAGAGCACAAGAGAGGGGAAGAAGAGAGTGCAGGCAGGGTGGAGCGGGTGGAGACGAGCATGACAGAAGGATAGCAGCAAGAGTGAAAGGGAAGGTTTACAAGACGGTAATGAGATTTGCTGTGGCGTATGGTTTAGACATGGAGGTATGGACCAAAAGACATGAGTTGGAACTGGAGGTGGCAGAGTTGAAGCTGCTGAGATTTACCCTGGCTTCTCTCTTTTCACATTCACCTTTTGATCTCACACACAAATGTCTTCGGTGCACAGCAAAAACTAATAAACTGGCCTCACTGTTCCAATATCCTTTGGAGGAGACTGCAGCTTTACTTAATTTTAATAATGCTTTTTAATGAACTGCCCAGGATGGACAGGATTAGGAATGAGTACATCAGAGGGAAAACTCAGGTTGAGCAGTTTGGAGACAAAGTCAGAGAGGCAAGGTTGGGATGGTTTGGACATGTTCAAAGGACGGATAGTAGATATATTGGACAAAGGATGTTAAAGATGGAGCTGCCAGGCAAGAGGAGAAGAGGAAGATCACAGAGAAGATTCATGGATGTAGTGAAGGATCCATACAGTCTGTGGGTGCAGCTTGATGACAAAGCTTGGAAGCATCAGCTTGATAACTCAACACTCCATCCTATGATCTCTTCTGATTCCAAAAACCATCATAGTGAGCATGTCTAGCTTAATCAGCACAAATTTTATGCCAGATGCCCTTGTGAAAGACACTTGCATCTCCAAATGGGCTTGAACTAGGATCGTTTGCACATAAAGCAAATGTGTTGACCACTATACAGTAGAGATACTGCAAAAATCAACATGATGACAGCAAAAATGTGAAGGTCTTAAAACCGGGTCTCAGAAACCATTAGGTGATGTCATGGCGGCTATGTCGGTCTTTCGTGTGCAATCTATGGAGAAAAGAAACTGCTGGTTTGGGTCGTTTCATGAAATTTAGTGGAAAGAAACCAAACAGACTCAAGTTTGTCTCGCTTCACAAACACTCTTTGGTAAATTCCTAAAGTTTTGTTTGTCAGTGTTAAATATGTTAATATTCCCTTTTGACTGCTCATATTTACATACTGCACAACATGACACGGGTGTTCCTCTGTTCCTGCATGTGTTAAATAACCATAAAACATCATGTAAATGAGACAGAGCTTCCTTTATTTGCAGTTGTACACCTGCTTCCAGTCACAGAAATGAAACCGGTCCATCTGACTCTGAGGGGGGGGGGGACCACACAAACACATCTGGCGAAATGTTAGAGCGCTCTTGTGAAATGTATATTTTTGTACAAAACACAGTCGGGAGTTTGTCAATCATTAACCGGAGATAAGAGATTTAGGGCAAAAAGAGTAGGAAGGCAATCAGCAAACCAGGGAGAGCCGCAGCATAGACTGCCAGCAGATAAAAATATACTGAAGGGATCGAGCCGGTGTATCATCTGTGACCCCATCATGCCCTGCAGTATATGTGAGGAAAAGAGTAGAGTACACTCAAACAAATCCAGCACAACATGAACTAGAAGACAGGGCCGATAAATATTTTATGATGCAGAGACAAGCATCAGTTGTGCCTGTGTGAAGTGTCAGCTGGTGAGCCTGAGAAATTCAGCGGAGACTACTCACTTGGATTTAAAGGAAGAAGCGCGGCGTCCACACTTGCCTGTGGTCCGGCCGAGCCTGGATGTCACAAGCAAGAAAGAAGAAAAGCTTTTTGTGAGGTATAAAATTTTAAAGCCACCAAAAAAAAAAAAAACCCCAAAAGTAAGCCCTAGAAATCTGCAGCAGGGCCAGCTGTCAGAACTCACTACCCAGTGCTTCTTCTGTTTACACAGAGCAAGTGAAATCGGTGTCTACATACAGATAGGTCCATAAGTTTTAGGACAGTGGCACTTTGTAAATCACTTTGACAGTGATTTTGCCTTTGTACACCAACACTGATTTTTTAAGTGAAAATATTATTGAAGTGCAGTCGTTCAACTGTAATTCAAGGGCTTTGACAAAAGAATTGCATAAACTAGAAATTACAGTCACTTTTAAACATGGTCCCCCACTTTCAGAGGCTCAAAAGTAATGGGACAGACTAACATAATTTTAAATATAAGGATTTTAATAATACTTGATGAAAATCCTTCACAGCCAATGCCTGCCTGACGTCTAGAACCCATGGACATCATATGTTTCCTCCCCTGAGATGCTCTGCCAGGCCTTTACTGAAGCTGCCTTCAGTTGCTGCTTGTTTGTGGGTCTCTATGCCTTCAATTTTGCCTCCAGTGACTGAAAAGCTCCTCTATTGGGTTGAGATCAAGTGACTGACTTTACCATTGAAGAATATCCCATTCCTTTTCATGAGAAACTCTTGGGTTGCTTTTGCAGTATGCTTTGGGTCATCATTCATTTGCACTATGAAGCACCGTCCAAACAGTTTAGCAGCTTTTAGCTCAGTCTGAGCAGAGATGAGCAGGGAGCATAGCTGTCATTCCTGAACATTTAATGCGATGCTTTTATCAAATCCTTTGAATTAAAGCTGAGAGTCTGAAGTTCATTTGCATTTTGATTGTTAGATTTAAAATCCACTGTGGTGGTGTACAGAGCCAAAGTTACAAACATGTGTCATTACCTGAAAACTCATGGACCTACTTGTATTCCCAGCATCCTGGTGGAAAGTCCAGTATTATGTGCTGATTGTAACCTCAACTCATTAAACCTTACAGTTTCATTTTAAATTTCTACCTTTAAAAAAAAACAACAGCTGGTAATGGCTGACAATGACGAATTCTGAATTTCACCAAAGCAAAGCTGGGTGGGTATTATTTCAGAGAATAAACCCTTTTTTAAAAACTGGCCGTTACCATATTTAGACTGGAACATTGTCAGCAATTGTTTTAATTTTTACCACAGGACAGTACGCAGTCCTGGCTAAATTACAGTAAGTACACCCTCATTGCTTCCATAGGAATTAGGATTGTAAATAGAAGCCAGGCGCTGATAATCAAATGCACTTGATTAATTAGTCATCAGTCAGTGTGAGCACCTCTATAAAAGCAGAAGTTTTGGCAGCTTGTTGGTCTGGAGCATTCAGTTGTGTGTGTTAACACAATGCCACAGTTTTCCCAGCAGTAAACACTCCATCAAATTCACCTCAACATCAGACTGTGCAATGCTCAGATAAACAGCAAAAAAACCCAAGAGCTACGTCTCAGACTCTGCAGGCCTCAGTTAGCAGGTTAAATGTTAAAATCTGTGACAGTACAGTCAGAAAAAGACTGAACAAGTATGGCTTGTTTGGAAGGGTTGCGAGGAAAAAGCTTCTTCTCTCAAAAAAAGAACATGACAGCACAGCTTAGATTTGCAAAGTTGCATCTGAATCCACCACAAGACAGCGGGAACAATGTCCTTTGGACAGACAAAACTAAAGTGGAGATGTTTGGCCATAATGCACAGAGCAACTTTCAAAGCATGGTGGTGGAAGGGTAATGATTTGGGCTTGTTTTGCAGCCACAAGACCCGGGCACCTTGCAGTCGTTGAGTCAACTCCTTTGGGTACCAAAGTGTTCTAGAATCCAATGCATGACCAAATTTTAGCCTTCTGTGGAACAGCTAAAGCTTGGCTAAAATTTGGTCATGCAACAGGACAATGATCCTAAGCACACCAGCACATCTGCAAGAAAATCTTTGAAAAAGAAAAGAATTGAAGTGTTGCAGCGACCCAGTCAAAATCTAGACCTCAGTCTGACTGAAATGCTGTGGCAGGACCTTAAAAGAGCTGTGCATAACTGGATGCCTGCAAACCTCAACGAACTGAAGCAATGTTGTAAAGAAGAGTGGGCAAGTTATTGCTGCCACACACGAGTCTACAAGCTCTTGAATCCTAGGGTGTACTTATTTACTTCACAGAATGTTTTGGAAA
Organism: Etroplus canarensis; assembly: GCA_015106775.1. Classification (NCBI taxonomy): domain Eukaryota; kingdom Metazoa; phylum Chordata; class Actinopteri; order Cichliformes; family Cichlidae; genus Etroplus; species Etroplus canarensis. The sequence continues at coordinate 21,195 of VUQH01060612.1, read as the reverse complement.
CTTCTCATAGGACTGTACGTACTACCTTCAGATCATTATTTTATCTCAAAACTATATAATCAACGGATTCCAATTAGTATATGCATTTAAAATGCACAGTCTTAAATATTAGGCCTAAATGCTTTTCATCTGTCTGCACACCTGGCTAAATCTGGCACATTTACGTAATGAACTTAAGTACACATGTTAATTCATTTACATTTTCCCTTTTAAGCAAATATATTAAAATTTAAGCACGTTTAAGCAATTTCCCCCCCCAGGGATTAATAAAGTATTCTGATTCTGAAAAAAACAGTGAACAAAGTAACATTTTCAAGGTGCAGTTCATTTGGTTTATGTTTGCATTTCAAAGGGCGTCTGGTCTGTTTACACTCCTCAACATCCAGCACACTCAGTCTGCAGCACTGACCGCTTTCTGAATTTAAGTCAGTCATGATTCAGTCCAAGCAACAGCCGAGCAGCTGGAATTAAACTGTCCAGAAGTGACTGTAAAAACACTACGGACAAGACTAGAGTAATGATGGTTACTTCATACCACAGCAAGGAATCTATTAGTATTTTATGAGACACTCAGCATTTAATAAAACTCAGCATTACAATAAAAACTGTTCAAACACACAATCTGCATCTAATCATTATAACATGTTATTTTAGACTGGTGTTTTGAAATGAGGGAACAGCTGTGTCGGCAACAAAATAAAAGACTTTGGGGGGGGGCATTTGGCACACAGTTCAACCCTGTTTGTGTTTCAAAGTGCACCATGTTATATCTGTTTGTGCAGTCACGAAAGGGGGCTAAAGTCACTTGTTCAGTCAGTAAATAAATGGATGGAACAACAAATATTACAGAAGCTGTAATCAATCTCTCTCTCTGTCTTCATGAGTTTTCACTTCCTGCATCAATTCGGATACCTCAGCTTTGGATAACTGCAGATAATGAGTATCCATCCATTTTCTGCTACTTATCTTGCAGTATACTGTTTGTGATCCATGTTTGTGATCGGCCACATGTTTCCAACATCACCATTTTCGTGTGAAGGTGCTCGTAGCTACAGTACATTGATAAACTCTGGAGTTGACTTATCAAGTTGATGACCGCCTCCATGTCACCTTATCCAGATAACAGAAAGATATCCTGGGCATGTTGAACTGTCATGTCCTGTTTTTTTGTAGTTGAGTTCTCTATGTTTGGAGTTTCTTGTAGGCTTTTGCGTTTCTGAGCTTCTTTTACAGTTTTGAGATTCTCGGTTGAGCCTTGCCCATGCTTCATTTTATTATTGCATCCTTGTTTATGTTTATACTTTTGCGTCTTATCTATGTTAGTTTAGTCCTTTGGATGTTTCCTGCTGTGCACCTGTCTTTTGTCAAGTTGGATTTGTGTCTGTGTTCTCTGTGATGTTTCCTGTTTTATTTTATAACCAGTCTTGTTCGTTAGTCTCTGTGTATTTATACCCCTGTCTCCCTCTGCTCTTTGTCCTGTTGTCTGCTTTCCTACCTGTTTAGGTTTGTTTCTGCTATACTTTGCCTTAGTTCCAGCCCTACTTGTGTTTAGTTTATTTAGCTCCTTATATGTATCCTCTTGTTTTCTTGTCTTCTGTAAAGTTCAGTCTTATATGTTCTCAGTTATGCTTCCATTTCCTGTTTTACTTTGGTAATCAGTCATGTCCTGTGCCTTATGTTCAGTATTGATTCCTTCACCTAACTGTTGCCACCTGTGCTCCTCTCCCTCCTGTCTCTCGTTTCTCATTAGTGTGTGTCTACTTAAACCCTGCCTCTCCTCAGTTCTGTTAGGAGTTTCTCATGTCGTGTCATGTTTTGACATCTCCCCAGGCTTCATGCCTTGGCTTTGTACTCATTGGACTTTAATTTTCATGGACTTTTGTTCTCCTCACCACTCATCTGGCCTTGGAGGTTCTGCACACTGGGTCCACATCTTGTCCTGAGCTGTGGACAAGGAGACCCGGGTTCAAGTGATCAAGAAAAAGACAAGGGGAGGAATTATTACTCAGAGCACAACATAAGAGAGAAATAACTAAGAAGTAAAATAGGAAGTGTTCAAAAAATAATTGCGAAGCAGAAACATGAACTTAACAAAGGGGAACACACAGGAGGAAGAAGAGAAGCTCAGACTAGAATATCCAAACTGATCACATGACCAGACCTAGAAAAATTCTCATCTTGAAAGTGTTTGTAAGCTTTTATTTTTACTGGAAGAGTCAAGCCAATTCATCATCTTGTCCAAGCTACTTGTAGATTTAGCCACAGCCACAACTGGACTATTTTCCACCACAAATAAAGTGGTGTCATCAGCGCACATTTGCAGTCCAGTTCCTGTTCAATAGTCTTAAATGGCATTAATATATATAAACTAAACACTAAAGGTACAAACTAGCATAGTAAGTATGTAGTAGCATGTATTTATAGAGAGGAACAAAACTGAAATAGACAGGCAAAAAGAAAGACAGACTGCTATTGTGATCCAGTAACCCACAGCTGAGCTGAGAGCTCAGATTGCACACATACAGTGCAGAACAATAGCCAGGTCATATAATCTCATTCAGGCTAAATTTCATATGAACTAAACTTCAGCAGGTAAAAAACACAACTTAGCTGCAGTTTCATGAGCATCCACAGCCAGCAGGCATCTGCAAGGGCGGAGCCTGCAGCCCATGGGAATCTGCAGCACTTTTTGGTCATGCCACTGTGGATGTTTTACAGAACAAATAGAGTAAATCATCACAGCAGGAGGCAAAATAGGGTTTCTTGAAATAACTTAAGCTTGTTGTATTCTAAATTGACCAGAAATGACAAAAAATTCATGTCTGAGTCTGTTTTCTGTGAGCAAAGCAAATGTAAATTGGTAATTTTTGATGGGCGTCTGGCATCTTTCTCCCTGCAGCATGCTGCTGAAAAACAAACATGCATGCTTCAACTTGAAGGAATCCAGCATAAACTGATTCAGCAGATGTTTTAACCCCATGTATTCCTTCAGTCCTGCATAGATTTATCCTCTGAAATCATTTCCTATCAGAAAATGGAAGCGGATCAGATTTTACTGTGTTTAGGCAGAAGCGGAAGCTGCATGTTTTGTTACCTTGTAAACAAAAACTGCATTGATTATGAGACCATTTTAAGCTTAGGAATGCAAGCAAAGCTCGGCAAAATGCCACTGATCAAAGGTTCAAACACACTCTATCTCTATCACACTCTCACACACATTCACACACACACACACACACACACACACACACACACACACACACACTACCCTTTTGGAGTCTGGTTGGCTGTGACATGTGAAACCAGGAGGCCCAGAAGACACTCCCACAAGCAGGCAGGCAGGTGTAGGAGCACAGGATCAGACTACAGGGTCAGTTCACCTCTCTCAGTTCTCACTGCAGCACTCAGGACGGTTTGCTTGGGGAAAAAACACTACTGAGCGTGATGACAGAACAGGGTGTGAATCAGCAGACTTCGCAGGAGGATGTCAGGAGGTGTACCAGAGGAGCTGCAAAGCATGAAGAAAGGGATTCTCAGTGAGTCTGTGGCTGCAAAAACAAAGACATCTTTAGAGTGCAAAAGGGAATATCTCACGGATCCTTGCTGGCTTCAGTAATTGTAGCTGCAGTAATGTCTCTGAATGCTGGAACAGTTACCTGATTAACTGACTAAATGAGTGATCTTCTCACTGAATGCTGTTGCCTTGAGCATTCTGTAATGACATTTTATATATATGTTTTTGAGCAAATTTTCAACTAATGCAACAGACACATGGTGAAAGTGGAGCCTTTCATTTCCTTAAAGACTTAGATATTTAAGAGATGACTGGCACTGCAAAAGACAAAGTAAGTTGCATTATGGGAAGTGTAGGATCCAGTGTTTATGGAGTTGTCTGGATGCTTAACCTTGACTTTTCTTTTTAAAGTGCTAAATTTGGGGTGTACTAGTGAGATGGTGGATTTACTTCTTGAGCTTTAAAGATTTTGTCTTTAGTTATTTATCATTTAGAAATTGCCGCCTTGACAGGCCAGTAGCTTTTTAGTCAAAACAAATGTGTTGGGAAACTTGGCCTTTGCACTGCAGCTGGACAAGAGGACAGCTATGCAATCGCAGGATTTTCTGAAGCTGAAAAGTCCTTACAAAGCATTTCAGAGCATCACATACTAAATCAGTTAGGTCAAATGGTGATAAAGCCAATGTAGTTTTACACTGGATAAATATCACTTAATATTATTAGACAAGGCAACCTATTGCCCTAATTTATTTAATTTGATTAACCTAAAAGGCACACATTTCCACAGACCAAATAGGTTAATTTACTCAATAAGACCCAACAATAATAAGTTAACAAACACACTTTTTTAAACGTTCACTCAGCATTTTAAGTATTGTTTTGATGGAAGCCCAGCGTATTAACGATTTGTATTTTTCCCTCAAACTTAAGTGGAGACATTCTGCACACCCCTAAACTCAGCGACTCACTTCACTCATTGTGTCACAGATCTACTGATCTGATATGGAGGTATATGAAATGCAACCTGACCAACTCATCAATAAGATCAACCCAACACACCAAACACAATGAGCAGCTGTCTCACTGATTATGCAAAGCCATCACTCATGCAGATGCTGCAGTGGGCATTGTCACGCCACAAAGTCAACTCAGATGAGCTGGAAAACTAGACGTTTTCATTACACACAACGTGCTTCTGCAAACGGATTCCAGAGGGTTGAAAACATAAGATCTGGTTTTGGGAAGTGATATAAAGCTAAGCCAGTGACCTCTAGCTACCATGAAAGAAAAAGTTCACTCTAAGATAACTTACACTCTCAACCCACAAAAATTGGCAGAACTCAGTTTATTAACTTTTTTCCACACTTTAATCATTTTGATTAGCCTACACGTGGACTTTCTGATTTGCATTTTAATTCCATGATATTACATAGAGGTTTGCCATTTTAAAACCTCTCCAGAGCTCAGAAAAATGAATTTTATCTGACTGGAAACATCATGTGTGGGTGGGAGCAATGGGGGAAACACTACCACTAAAGTGCAAATGTGTGTTTTGGGACACTTTTTTAGCACGTGTGTTGAGTGGGCATCACCTTTGAGCCTCAGTCACAGGCCAGCTTGTACCACTTCAAAGAAGCCGCAGGCTAATTTACACTGAAGCATTGCTGTTTGTGTTGCAACATTTATGGCATAAGGGTTTAAACCCCAATCATCTTTCCCTAACCTTAAAAAATTAGTTTTTCATACTTAGACATAACCAGCAAATGAAAGTAAAAGTAAAAAGCCAGGGTCCCATTGGGAAATTAACCAATGTCTCCTGGGTGTTAATAATAGAAAGTGTATCATCGCCACCTCTCCAGCCTCCTTATGAGGACTTTGCACATCTGTTAAAGCGGTCTTATACAACATGCCAGGATTAGAATGTATCCAGGCTCCTTCCTTCTTCTTCATATTGGTTCAGATTCTGTTTGTATTTATACAGTCATACTGTGAGTCTATAGCCATTAATCGCCATAATAAAAAAAAATTAGCACAGTCGAGGTGTTCTTTCTGTTGCATCCTAATTTGCTGGAGCTGAACCAGCAACACATAACCCCTTCATGCATGGTAGTCACTACTGTGGACACAGCTATTTAAAAGCCATTACCTTTAATATGCATGTGCTTTGATGCTGTGGCAAAAAATCTTGACTGAAAATGTCATAATTCATGCACGAAAGGGTTAAGCCAGTCACAGTCGCTGGCGCTGATAATAGAATAAAAGAAATTTTATGTAAAAAGGAATCTAATCAACTTCTGTTCAATAAAACACCACAGATATGTTAAAAATGAAAATGCGCAGTGATCTTGAATCGTTCTCCTGTTCGTCAAAGCAAAACAAAATACTAGTGGGCTATATTGAGCCCCACTTTTCTTGCTCAGTATGCTGTTAGCCTTTTTTTTTATTGTTGTTGTTTTGTGCGTAGTTCAGATGTAGAGATTATGATGGAGGAGCGTCAAAGAAATGGGAGGATGGGAGGTGAACCACTGCAGGCTGCTGATCAAGAGCAACATGAGCTGTCAGGCAGGAGGAGGCCAGTGTTAGTCAGGTAAGTTACCATTTTTTTTCTCCAGTTTTCGTTCATAAATGCCTTTGTACTCATTAGGTTGTTTCATAAAAATTGAAGGTGTCATGTTCCGTCCAGTAGCCAAAATTGGGCTGTCAAAAGTGTCTTGTTTGAGAATAAAATAAAAGAAGTACTGATGACGTGTTGGATAATGTAGAGTCAATTGATGAACATGAATATAGGGATGCCTTAAAATGTTGGTTTGCGTTTGGTGTACCTATCCCTCAGAAGTTAAAAACCACGGCATTAAGGAACAAAATTATGGCCAGAGGTTCAAGACTAGTGTTCTTGGGGTTCAAACCCCCCAAATGGTTAAGGCAGATGGCTGCCCCTCCCTGAACCTGGTTTTGCTGAAGGTGTCTTCCTGTTAAAAGGGAGTTCTTCTTTCCCACTGTCGCCAAGTGCTGCTCATACGGGATCACCTGATTATTGGTTTCTTTTTCTAATATTGCTGGGTCTTTACAGTACAAAGTGCATTAAGGAGATTGAACTGGTGCTATATAGATACAATTGAATTGAACATAATTGAAAGATACAAATACGCATCTGCTGTCAAGGACACAGTGGCAATACCTTCGAGGCTAGCATCCCGGTGACAAGCCATACAACCACTAAAGGTACCTTTTGTAAACCTATTTTCTCAGAGTCTTTCTTCTTTTGGTCTTCCCACATACGCTTTTCTTTAACCTTTATGCGCAAGAAAAGAGGAATTTTCCCCCCATCATCCATTGTGAAATATTGGTATGCCTCAATCCACTCTTATTTCCCACTGGAGTGGATCAGTGGTGTTCTTTGTCCTCTTAGACTAAACAGGACTTCTGCTAATTGGAGTAAATTCTGTATGTGTAATTTAGTTTTTATTTTATTTTTTCCTTCTTTTTTAAATAACCTTGGTGCATCAGTCTTCTCATGGTGTGCTAACTTTTGGTGCTTTGTATCCAGCTGATCAAGTTTTTTATGTCAGAAAATGTTGGATTGCTCCCTCCAGGTAGGCAGAAAGTTGTTGCCCCAAATGAGGGAGTTAAAGTATCTCTGGATTTTGTTAAACAGTGACAGGACAGCTGAGCAATGAGATGGACTGGGGGGGATTGTTGCTGCATCTGCAGTAATGTGGGCATTATACCAGGTCATTGTTATGAAGAGAGCTGAGCCAGAAAGTAAAGCTTTTTCCTTATCAGTCAGTTTATCCCTCACTTGTGGTCATGACATCTGGGTAATGACCGAAAGGAAGAACGATAGAGAGAGGAGATGAGGAGTTCAGACATCTGGCGTGAGCTCAGAGTAGAGCTCATAGAATGCTTCAGTCTAGCCATGATCTGACTCTGAGAAAGACCCTCTTTGCTCAGAATAACATTCTGTCATCAAACTCTTTAAATTGGTTGTGATACTATGTTTCCTACTGCGACAACTGGAAACAGGTGAACAGTGACTGCAGGCTGATTTATTTGAACCAGTTGATCAAATCCACCTGAGCGCCATCTGAACGCTGCTTGATGGAAGAATAAAACTCAAAGGAAATCTGACCTTCAGTACAAGGGGTGAATGTGATAAATGGTGCTAAGCAGCTTCAGGCTAATTGCTGACCTACAATAGAGCATAACTTGAATTATTTCCTGTTCATTTTGCATGTCAGAACTTGTATTATTTTTTTTTACATGTTTTTGTATCCAGAATTTATCCAGTTTCCAGGTTTTCCAAATTATGACTCAAACTGTAGGAATCATACATGACTGTAGCTCTTACATGTGTTTAAATTAGGTTACAGCACCAAAAGTTGCTGACAGTCACATAAGGTGAAATATATCTGTTTATTTAATGTCTTATTGAATTTATAATAAGTTAAATCCTCTCTCTGAAATGATTTACCGCCTTCAGGTCAAAGACCTTCGATCATTCTCTGCTGACTCAGGTTCAGACAGACACATACTCCAAGATAGAGAGGAAGAAGTCTCACTACAGCCAGGTGAGATGTCATTAAGTAAAATCTGATACAGATTTTATTACACCTGTAAATGTTACATCATGTGAACTAGTTTCAGGCACTTGTTCTAGCTGAGTAATACCAGATATCATTCCTGCTGACTGGCTTTTTTTCCAGGCACCATTATTTCCTTAACATTGCATCAGGTAATAAACATCATGCTGCTCGGAAAGACACAGCCCCTTCTAGTTTGGTGCTGTCTACACTTTGTGACACTAATACATCCTGAATTCAAATCAAAGTCATGTCATGAATGCAAAGTATATACATCACTAAATGTTTAAATATTGTTTGCAGGATTAACGAATGATACAAATGGCTATATCTGGCACTTTTCAGTCATAAAAATGTAGGTTCCTCAATCTATTTTCTAAAAATAGATTTACATTTAAGTTTCACACACTTAAAAATGAGATAAGATTTTAAAAGGACGCTTCATAATAATCATTGTTAATAAAAGCTAAATTGATAATTAAATGTATGCACTTACAGCAAACAATAATAAAAAAACAATAATTGCCCTTTGGTTTATAGTAATCCTAGTTTAAATATTATTTATTTTAAATTCTTCTTTAAAAATACTTTAAAAACTTCCAAATGTAAGTAAACCTACTGTATCTACAGAATGTGAAGAAACTACTGCTATGACTTTATCTCCAGAATGTGTACCATGTTGATGAGATATCAACTGAAGCCACTGTAGAGCCAGGCTTGGCATCTGTGCAATACAGATCCCATTCCCAGAAAAGTCGTGATGTTTTCTAAAATAAAATAAAACAAAAATCTTTGATATATTAATTCACTTGAGCCTTTATTTAACTGACAAAAGTACAAAGAAGCATTTTCAGTAGTTTTACTGAACTTTTTGTAAAGATACACATTTTGAATTTGATGGCTGTAACACACATAAAAGTTTTGACAGAAGGATGTTTAATATTGTGTTACATCACCTTTTGTTCTAATAACACTTTCTAATCATTTTGGAACTGAGGATACTAATTGTTGTAGTTTTGCAACTGGAAATCTTGGCTGTTTAACAATACAAGATTCAAGATTCAAGATTCAAGATTCTTTATTGTCATTTCAGCCACATATTGTCATACTGCGGAGTGCGGGTGCAGGACTCAATCGCAGGACGCAGGATTAAAAGGTTAACAAAGTCTTTATTTTCCACAAGGGCAAATGTGCAAGCAGGCAATAGATCAGGATACAGCTCGTCCAGAGCTCGAGGCAGGGAATGTCTCTCGCTGAACAGCTGGCAACAGTCTGGCGATGAGAGACAGCCCGGGCCTGGCTTATATTCACAACCAGGTAAGGCAGGATGCAGACCAGGTGTGTCAGCTGATGGCACGCAGGAGAGCACACAGCATGGGGTCAGCTCTGCCACTCCCACAGCAGAGGGAGAGGGAGAGAGACAGGACACACACACACACATCTGGCAGATCTGACCAGGAGGCGAGGACCATGACACAGTATGGCAATAGAAAATAGTCAAGGTATCAAGGGGAGGAGCTGTGAAGTTTGATGGCCACAGGTAGGAATGATTTCCTGTGGTGTTCAGTGATGCACTGAGGTAGGATGAGTCTGTTGTTGAGCATGCTCTTGAATACTCTGTTAATGCTGCGGGGGGGGGGGGGGGGGGGTTTTGGTTGTGG